>LPNX010044900.1:444446-463928 GCA_001517045.1 Pseudotsuga menziesii
GTGGGGAGTTAGTCAAACCTCCTGAACCAGTCAGTGTGGCCATATGTCAACGGGGAAACCCATGAATCCTCATGTACCTTTTTCCCTCTATCCTTAATCATTAATTTCTTCTAGAATTTTGATGAGGAAGTTAATTCCTTAGGCAGAGCAAGGCATGGCAATCTGATTGTGTCTTTGATCAAGCCTGCAAATCTGCAATATGGGAAGCCGTGATCTTGCTTCTGACACAAGGAAGCACGTGATGCATACTAGTCCATATTTCCTCAATCGGGGGGAAAGGTTTTGTTGTTCCTCATCATTCATTGTGGATCATTCTATCATTCACACCATTTTGTTAATTCATCCATGGGATCATTCGGATTAGTTCGTCGATGTGCATTGTTGATGGTTCACGACCCTTAGATCTAGAAGAATGGTTTAGTTGTGTTTTGATGAGGGAATGGGAAGTGGAGGTCTCTCGATTTTATGAGAGTGTGGACCTATATAGTTCCCAGTGCTGTTGTTCAATGATTCATTAGTTAGAACATTGTCTTACTCTCTTGAGTCACTGAAGGTTTTTTTGTAGTGGTCTCCTCTTTTAAAGAGTGAGTGGAGCCTATTTTGGTTGTGTTTCCTTGTGGTTTGTTGTGATGTGCATCCTTGTTTTGGTATGAAAGACTTAGGAGTGGAGGAGGCCAGAATTGGCTGATAACCCTAGTGAAGAGAGGAACCACACAGACAGATCAAGAGGGGATGATAGATCCTTTATGCACACCTGAAAGAGCATTAGAAGGGAAGGTATGGACTGAGGGAACTATGTAGCAGTGAAGGGAATACTTCCTTGTACTGGGTGTCTAGGATTTGTGGTATGACAAGTTGTATATATTTGGTGTAGGTTTCCATAGCTCTCATGGTTGAGCTCACTAGCTCAACAATTTTACCTTTCCATTGCCTTGATATCCTGTGAAACCCATTTGGATATTGGCTTGGCCTTGCTTTGTTGTGCTTGTTGGCCATGTGTAATCCTTGGTTGGATAGTCTAAGAAACCCAACTGTAGGTTGGTTCGGCTATGTTTTGATGTGTGTTATGAGTTCTAGCTATGTGTCAGCTTATTGTCTCCCTAGTTCCTTGTGGAAATCATCCCCACCTCGGGGGTGGCAGTGTGTTGAGAGATTAAGGAACACATTGGCCTATGGTTTGGTGGAATGTTGTAGTGACATAGCTAGTTGCGGGATGACTTAATCATCAAGATAAGTATCTATGTTATGCTTGTTATGCCATGTATTTGCTATTGAGTTTTTATGATCATGTTGAATTCTTATTGATGGTTAAGTAGAAGTTTATTTCTATTATGTTTTCCTGCATTCTGCTTCTTTACATGCCTTGTGTTTTTGCAATGCATTTGCCTAAGTTCATGGAGGTTAGAATCCGGTTACAGGGCCGAAAATTCCATCTAAGATAAGAATTGTTGAGTTTTCACCCTTAGAATTCGCTTGTGGTATGCGGAAGGTGGAAACCAGAAGAGGAAAAGTTGATCGGGGAAACATTGTTGTGTTTCCACACTCCAGGATCCACCTATGGAGGTCAGAAGGTGGGGGGGAAGAAAGGGTAGTTGAAAACAAGGAAGAAAGTTTGTTTTCCGATTTCCGAAGTCCGAGATCGGAAGGTGGAAGTCAGAAGCACATAATAATTCTAGGATAAAAAGATAACTTTCCTATTTCTGAGTTCCAAGGTCGGAAGGAGGAAAGAGGAAGTGCGAGAGGCGGAAGGGGGAAGAGAGTTTAAGTATTTTCATTGAAATTTATGTTTTCGATTCTCAATTTCCAAGGGTAGAAGTGTAGAACGTAGAGTGCGGAAGGGACATGTACGATGCAAAAATGATCATTCTGGTCATAGAACAGATCTGTCAGGGGCAAAATGATTGTTACAGTGGTTTCTAAGCCTACGAATGAAGGTGGAAGTGTGTGTTAATTCCCATGCCCTATGTTTCAAAGGAGAAAAAAGGTTCTCGAAGTAAATTTTTTTATAATTCTGCATTATGGGGTATGGGGATGTTACATTGTGGTATCGGAGCTGTGGTTACAGCATTGGGTCTGGATGGGCCAAAATGAGTAGTGAAAAGAGATAAGAGTACCCTATAATACCAAAATTGTAGTACACTACATTTTGGTATGAGAGTTACGATTGCAACACTTGGGCCTAGAAGGGCCAAGTTAAATAGTTACAAAAGGAAAAAAAACTGCAGCAAGATAGAGCACTGTTTAAGAGGTTGTTCTAAAGTTAACTAATTGACGGACCTCAAATCGACGGTGAACTCGATTGCATAGATATTTCTCACCTTGAAAGGTAATTTTTGTACCCCCAATATCTGAGCGCAATATCCAATGGGAGGAGGACACATCATTTGTGCACATTTCCTATTGTGCACAACAAAAGTTTCTTTGTCTATGCTAGTTCACCTAGCAAAATCGCTGCCAACCGTCGATCTACTTGAGGATCAACCTCGTCTGTCGATTTTAAATTTCCTTTGTGGTGACTAGTTCTGATTTCACCACTCAACGCCCTATTTATCCTTCTCGTTCTTTTATTTACGAAATGAAACTTGACCATAGATCTGGGTTATACCATGATCTCAACCGTTCATACCTCCAGTGAATAGTTGGTAAGTGTTTTTGAATTCTGTGATTGTCCAACAATGTGTTTGATTAACACATTTTGCAGATTCATCGTGCAGATTGAAAGAGTGGGTTTTGGCTCAGCCATGAGAACCTATGGCATGAATGATGCACATGATCCCTATGAGTATGATGCTATGGGAGAAAAGGTCAGAGTTGAAAATGCTGATATAGAGTCTAATGGAAAGATATTTCAAGATAATCCGCCAGACATTGCAGCCACCATGAGAAGCTTAAGGGTGGAAATGAAAAGTTACAGGGAAGATAATGAAAGATTTATTAAGGCTTAGGAAGAGGAAAACCATCTGAATGCGTCCATGTTGCATAGTTTGACAGACATCCTGAGGAGGATTAACTCTCAGCATCAAACAATAAACCCAGAAGGAAGTAGGAGCGGTGCTAGAAGAAGAAAGAGGTCTTCTAGTGGATCATTTGACTCAGGAGGACCCACTGTGGGTTCAAGTTCTTCTTCTCATAGGAATAGGGGAATTAGGCATTGCAGGAACAACTCATGTGATGAATTCAGGAAGGAAAGGCCTCTTACCTTTAATGGTGAGGTAAAGAACAGTTAAGAAGCTGAAGCTTGGATTCTTGAGATGAGAAAATATTTCCAAGTCCAAGACTACTCTAGAAATATGAAGGCTAGGGTATCCATCTTCAATTTTACTGGAAGAGAATCCATATGGTGGGAGCACTTTAAGAAAGTGAAGAATATTAGGGAAAGGAAGACTATGTGGAAGCAGTTCCAGAAGTTTTCTAGGTAGAAGTACCTCTCTGATAGGTACTATGATGGTAAGATTAAATAATTCCATGAGTTGATATTGGGGCAGTTGACCATGGAAGAGTATGCAAATAAATTCTTTGAGCTGTTACGGTATGCCAGGTACATCTAGGATGAGAAATTAAAAATCCAATGTTTTCTGAGTGGGTTTCCTTAGTCTTACAAAGAGAGAGTTGAGTTTGATGAGCCTAGACCTCTATAAGAATCCATAAGGAAATATAAGTATTGATATGAGCAAAGCAATGGAAAACCTAATTACCATAAGGATTGGAAGGAAAAAAGAATGAGAAGTATGACCAAAGGAAGAAAGTTTTTAAACCTTCTAACTTTAGGAATTAGCAGAAGCGCCCATCACAAGCTGTGAATTAGCCAACTAAAGTGATGGGGGAAAAGCCAAGAAATCCAAAAGAAATCAGAGAACCTCTCTAATATTGGATATATGGAGGGCCCCATCTGCATAGGAATTGTACTTGAGAATGAGTATGTGAGGCAAACTCACAACATTCAAGAAGCTGAAACAGTGGGTCATGTAGCAAGAACTTTCCCTAATATTTATGACCACCAGGAAGATCATCAGTCAACGGTGTTTGAAGTTGCAGGTAATATTGTTGAGCAATCTGAATCTATTTTGATTGACCCTAGATATACTCACAGTTTTATTACTCCTAGTGTTGTTGAGATTTGTTCTTTTATGAATTTAAAGCATAAAAAGTCATGGTTAGTCCAACTAGCCACTGGAACAAAGAGGAAAGTTAGTGAAGCGGTAAAGAAATGCCCATTGGTTATGAATGGGCTAGTCACTTGTGTAGATATGAGTGTTCTACCACTTGGTTCCTATGATTTTCTCATTGGAATGGATTGGTTGGGAGCACATAGAGTAAAGATTGACTGTTATAATAATACTTTTGAGTGCATAGATGAAAAAGGAAACTTAAGGATTGTAAGAGGCATTCCAAAGGTGATGTCTATTAGGCAGATGTTAGCAATGTAGCTAAAGAAGTTATGTAGGAAAGGTTGCAGAGTGTATGCAACTCATGTTGTGGAGGAAACAAAGAATGAATCTCCTAGATTGTTGGATTTTTATGTGTTGCAGGAATTCAAGGATGTTTTTCCTGATGAAATTCTAGGGGTTCCTCCAAAAAGGGACATTGATTTCACAATTGAGCTTCTTCCTAGAGCAGCACCAGTGTCCAAGACACCCTACACATCCTGTAGCAGCACCAATGTCCAAGACACCCTGCAGGATGAGTACACCAAAAATGCTAAAGCTGAAGATGTAGCTGCAAGAGTTGTTGGAGAAGAAGTACATCAGGTTGAGTATGTCTCCTTAGGTCACCAATTCTATTTGTGAAGAAGAAAGATGGTACACTTAGGTTGTGTATTGATTATAGACAGTTGAACAAATTCAATGTGAAGAAGAAACACCATTTTCCTAGTAATGATGACCTCTTTGATCAAATGAGAGGAGCAAAGGTATTTTTCAAGATTGACTTAAGGTCTGGATACCATTAAGTAAGAATCAAGGATGAATACATTCATAAGACAACCTTCAAAACAAGGTATGGACATTATGAGTTTGTAGTGGTACCATTTGGTCTCACAAATGCACCAGCTACATTTATGTGCCTTATGAACAGTGTTTTCAGCAGGTATCTAGACAAGTTTGTTCTTTTTTTCCTTGATGACATTCTTATTTATTCCAAGAATGAGGAAGAACATGAAGAACACCTGAGATTGACATTGCAATTTCTAAGGGAGCATAAGTTGTATGCAAAGTTGAGAAAATGTGATTTCTATAAGGATTGGATTCACTATTTGGGTCACATTATCTCAGATGAGGGTATATCTATAGACCTTGAGAATATTGAAGCCATTATGAATTGGCCTACTCCAAGAAATGTGACAGATGTAAGATCTTTTATGGGACTTGCAGGTTACTACAGGAGATTCATTGAAGGATTTTCCAAAGTTGCACATTCCATCACTTCTTTACAAAAGAAGGGGATGAGGTTTGAATGAACACCAAGGTGTGAAGAAAGCTTCCAGTAATTGAAGAATCTTCTCACAAGTGCACAAGTTTTGAAAATTGCAGACCTAGAGAAAGATTTTGTGGTGTGTACCGATGCATGCAGTGAAGGACTTGGAGGAGTTATTATGCAAGACAATCACGTGGTATGTTATGAGTCAAGGAAGTTAAAGGATCATGAGAAGAACTATTCCACTCATTATTTAGAACTTGCATCCATAGTACATGCTCTTAGGATGTGGAGGCACTACTTAATGGGAAGAAAGTTTGAGTTAAGGACAAACCACTGTAGTCTGAAATATTTGTTTGATCAACCAACTCTAAATGCTAGGAAAGCTAGATGGTTGGAGTTTTTATGTGATTTTGATTTTGAAATCAAACAAATAAAAGGGAAAGAAAACAAAGTGGCTGATGCACTGAACATGAAGGTTCATGAAATGCACTTGGCATTTCTTAGTATTTTCCAATTAGATTTGAGACATCAGATTGTTAATCATGCGGTTGAAGATGAATTGTATGACCAGGTAAAAGAAAAAATGCAACAACAAATTATTGAGAAGAGGTATGAGGGATATAAATTGGAAGAAGATGGACTTTTTACTTAAAAAAACATAATTTATATTCCAAGTATAGCATATTTGAGGAGAATTGTTATGGATGAAATCCATCAAACTCCATATTTTAGCCACCCAGGATACCAGAAGACAATTGATACAACCAGAAAGCACTATTTTTTGCCAGGAATGAAGAAGGGAATTGCTGAGTATATTTCAAAGTGCATGAAATTTAAGTAAGTGAAGGTTGAGCATCAACACCCAGTAGGTTTGTTGCATCCTTTGCCAGTCCTGTAATGGAAATGGGAAGTTGTTTCCATGGATTTTATTATAGGATTTCCAATGACTTGGAGGCAACATGATTCCATCATGGTTGTGGTGGACAAGTTGAAAAGGGAAACACATTTTATACCAGTCAATTCCACTTATAATACTGATGCCATTAAAAAAATATTCGTGAAGGAGATTTTCAAATTGCATGGATTTCCTACGGCAATAGTCTTTGACAGGGATCCTAAGTTCACTTCCAATTTTTGGAAGGTTCTGTTTGCATATTTGGGTACAAAGCTGAACTTCAGCACTACCTACCATCCTCATACTAATGGACAACAGAAAGAGTGAATTGAGTGCTTGAATAAATTCTTCGTATGTATGTGATGGACAAACCAACCAAGTAGGGACATTATTTACACTTGGTAGAGTTTGATTATAATAATGGAAAACAAGCATCCTTGGGGATGAGTCCATCTGAAGCTTTGTATGGAACAATGTGTAAGACACCCATGAATTGGGATAATCCAGTGAACAGGATTGTGCTTGGTCCAGAATTTCTCAAGGAGATGGAGCAGGAGGTTGCAAAGATGAGACAAAATCTGAAAGCAGCCTAGGACAGACAAAAAATCTATGCAGATAAGCATAGGGTGGACAGAGAGTTCAGGGTTGGGGATCATGTTCACCTCAGAGTGAGGGAAAGGAAGAGTTCATTGAATCTTGGGAGTTGTTCCAAGCTGTCACCTAGCCTTACTATGGTCCATTTGAAGTGCTTGAAAGAATAGGGCCAGTTGGATATAGACTTGCATTGACTGCTAGCACTATAGCTCATAATGTTTTTCATGTTTCTTTGCTTAAGAAATATGTACACGATCCTAACCATGTGATAAATTGGGATGTGATTCAGGTGGAACCCGAGTGAGAGTTCTAAAACAAGCCATTATGCATCCTCGACAGAAAGGTCACAGTGCTATGAAATCGAGTCGTTGGACAAGTGAAGGTGCAGTGGGAGCACTACAGTCCTAAAGAGGCTACATGGGAGCTGGAGGATTCCATGCAATTAGCACATCCATTTTTGTTCAATTTTACAGAGCACTGAGGGCGGTGCGAGTGTATATTTTTTGTTTAATTTTGTAAAGCATTGAGGATAGTGCTATTGTAAGGGGGAGGGGAAAGTAATACCCCGATTTTGACCCCAAGGGGGAGGGGAATGTGTGCCCCAGTTTTGAACCCATGGTATTGAATTGTACTTGATGTATATATTGTATTCAGATCATGGCATGGATCTCAAGGCTAAGGACCTGCCATTGATGTATGTTTTGTTGATAGGTGATCAAGGTTGATACCTATGGTTTTGGTATTAAGTCAAGAACAATATATATATATATATGTGTGTGTGTGTGTGTGTGTGTGTGTGTGTGTGTGTGTGTGTGTGTGTGTGTGTCACGTAATATGCAATTAATAAAATACCACAACTATCTATGGAACTGAAACATGAAAGATATGGGGGCATGATTTCACAAGGAATAGGGTGGGGACTTAGTCAAACCTCTTGAGCTAATACGGTGTGACCAGATGTCAATGGCGAAACCCATGAATCCTTAGATACCTTTTGTGCTATGTCCTTGATCATTAATTTATTCCAGAAGTTGGATGAGGTAGTTAATTCCTTGGGCAGAGCAAGGCCTGGCAATTTGATTGTGTGTCTGAGCAAGTTTGCAAGTCTGCAGTTTGGGAAGCTGTGATCTTGCTTCTGACACAAGGAATCACATGATGTGTGCTAGTACATCTTTCCTCAATCGGGGGGAAAGGTTTTGTTGTTCCTCAATGTTCATTGTGGGGCATTCTATCATTCGCACCATTCTATTCATTCATCCATGGGATCATTCAGATTAGTTCACTGATGTGCATTGTTAGTGGTTCACGACCCTGAGATGCGGAAGAATGGTTCAGTTGAGTTTTGTTGAGGGAATGGAAAGTAGAGATCTCTTGATTTTGTGAGAGTGTGGCCCTCCATAGTTCCCGAGTGTTGTTGTTTAGTGGTTCATTGTTTAGAATGTCTTCTTACTCTCCTGATTCATGAAAGGTGTTTCCGCAGTGGTCTCCACTTTTACAGAGTGAGTGGAGCATGTTTTGGTTGTGTTTCCCTATGGTTTGTTGTGATGTGCATATCTATTTTGGTCTAAAATACTTAGGAGTGGAAGAGGCCAGAATTGGATGATAAATCTAGTGAAGAGAAGAACCACAAAGACAGATCAAGAGGGGTTGACAGATACTTTATGCACACCCAAAAGAGCACCAGAAAGGGAAGAATTCCTTATGTTAGGTGTGTAGGAAATTTGGTATGCCAATTTGGATAGATCTGGTGTAGGTGTCCATAGCTCTATGGTTGAGCTCACTAGCTCAACAATTCTACCTTTCCATTGCCTTGATAGCTTATGAAACCCATTTGGATATTGGCTTGGATGTGCTTTGTTGTGCATGTTGGCCATGTGTGTAATCCTTGGTTGGATAGTCTAAGAAACTCAATTGTAGGTTGGTTTGGCTATGTTTTTATGTGTGTTATGAGTTCTGGCTATGTGTGAGCCTGTTGTTTCCATAGTTCCTTGTGGAAATCATTCCCAGCTCGAGGGTGGCAGCATGTTGAGAGATTAATGAACACATTGGCCTATGGTTCGGTGGAACGTTGTAGCGACATAGCTAGTTGTGGGATGGCTTAATCATAAAGATGAGTATCTATGTTATGCTTGTTATGCCATGTATTTACTTATGAGTTTCTATGATCATGTTGAATTCTTATTGCTGGTTAAGTAGAAGTTTATTTCTGTTATGTTTGGATGCATTTTACTTCTATAGATGCCTTGTGTTTTTGCAATGCGTTTGCCTAAGTTCATCGAGGCTAGAATCCGGTTACAGGGACAAAAATTGCATCTAAGGTAAGAATTGTTGAGTTTTTTCCCCTTGGAATCCACCTGTGGAAGGCAAAAGGAAGAAAATAGAAGAGGAAAGGTTGACCGTGGCAGAATTGTTGTGTTTTCGCACCCCGGGATCCGCCTGTGGAGGCCAAAAGGTGGGGGGTAGAAAGGGAAGTTGAAAACAAGGCAAAAGGTGTGTTTTCTGATTTTTGATGTCCGAGGTCAGAAGGTGGAAGTTAGAAGCATAGAATAATTCTAAGAAAAAAAGATAACTTTCTGATTTTTGAGTTCCGAGGTTGGAAGGCGGAAAGCGGAAGTGCAGGAGATGGAAGGCAGGAGAGAGTTTAAGTATTTTCGTCGAACTTTATGTTTTTGATTTCTGATTTTCGAGGGCAGAAGTGTGGAATGCAGAGTGCAAAAGAGACAGGTATGGTGTGAAAATGATCATTCCGGTCATAGAACGGATCTGTTAAGGGTGGAACGACTTTTACAATGGTTTCTAAGCCTGAGAATGAAGGTGGAAGTGTGTGTTAATTCCCATGCCCTATGTTTTGAAGGAGAACAAAGGTTCACGAAGTAAATTTTTTTATAATTCTGCATTCTGGGGTATGGGGGCATTACATTGGAGATCTTTCTAGCTTAAGGGGAATTGAGTCAAGGTTTTCATTGGAGATTATGTGGTGATTTTTCATCAGTTTGTTACATAGTTATTGGTTTGGGGAAATTTCCTTTCTTGGACCAAATTCCTGATTATTGAGGATGTTGTGATATGTGCAACCATAATTTCTTGTGGCACTCAAACTTTCTAGTGAAGGCCAAATTCCTTGAATAGGCTAATTTTATTTTGAAGAGGGTTGGTTTCATTGTTGGGCATGATTGATTATGGATTTTGAGTTCTAAAAGGCTAAACTCATTTGTTTGGTGACTATAGGATGAGTTCCTAATAGAGGAGGGTCAATCCTTTTGGGGAAAGGTCGAGTAGCTGGATAGAGGGGTTGATTCGAGTTAGGGATGCACTCATCCTTGGGAGGAGACAAACCAAGTGGGGAGGATTGGAAGCATTATGCTGAGGGGTCGTCAGGGTATCCAGAGGCCTTCTCTCCTTTAGTATAGAAAATCAACCTCTTTTGTGGAAATCCATGGCTATTCAAGGAAAAAACATTCAAATGGATAATCCCTCTTAGTATAGACCATGGGCCAAGTACTAAAGTGGGCCGATTAAGCTATGGGAATGGGTGTAATTTAGGAGAAGGTCATGACACCTCTAAGAGATGAGTCTAAGAACATAGGGTTCAAGAGCTTCATCATGTGGGGAATTTGAGTTATTGTGGTGGTCAGAATTATGTGTTAGCCCAAGCATTATTAGCAAATCGGAATCCCATTTGGGAGAGAGGTCGATTATATTATATGGAGGGAAACTTCTATGCACAAAATTCAAAGGAAGGGAGAGACTCCACTAAGGAGGAACACATTTAAGAGGAGGAAACCATGATTTTTAGGGGAGAGTCGAACCATATTTCAAAAGGATATCTCATACACAAGAAAAGGGAGACAACCATGGGGGGCTTGATGGGAGCCATGACCTTTTGGAGTGTTGAGGATTTTGTGGAAGAGCCAACCTTGAGGACGTGAACTTTCAGAACCAATAATTTTCATTAGAACAATCCCTAAAGGATAGGAAAATCATTCAACTCAATTACTAGTTTCTATTGTTAGTACATAGCTACCATAGCAACCATAGATTTTGTGTTGTTATCACCAGTTCCACTATTTCATAATAAAATTGCCTATCTCATGAGACTTGAAATAGTTTTAATATGGAATTAATAAATTCCTAAATCAATGTAATACAAACCGTCTAACAAAAGCACACAATAAACACTCAACTAGTAATGGGGAACTAGACTTTTCATACACAAAGTGTCCTACTAACTCAAAAGAAGATGAATTTGAAAAATCCATACATGCTTTGATATGGGAAATATCTTGTATTGGAAGATAATACATGTGCATTCATATCATTTTGAGAGTATTATATTGCTAAGTATGGAAGTTGGCATAATGATTTGTATGAGGATTATCTTAAAACCATAGAGTAGAAATTGAACGGAGATGAGTAGGAACCAAAGAAGAATCATGCAGCTAGACTTATAATTGATTTGGACATAAAAGAAATACCAAATAATAGTTTATGAGGATAATGACACTATTACATTGGATGGATCTACCAATGATGGAGTTTCTAAATCCACAACAGATGAAGTTGCAACAACTTATCCTACTTATGATGGCTATGGGGATATGGAGGGGACAACTTCCTTCCCTATGTATGATGTTGATTATGACATGAATTACACACCCCATTCTATTTATTCCATGGATGATGACACCAATAAGATTGTAACAGAATCAGACAAAGGTTGGGAGCTATGCATGTAGGAAGACAATGAAGGGTCTGATGTGATAGATGAGAGTGTGTATGGGGATAATGATCCACATTGGTCAGGTGGTCCTTTATGTGACAACCTACATACTTCTAATGAGATGACATTGCATGAATTGGAAAACCAATTATTGGTCATAGAGGATCAAATTATGCAGGTGTTGACAAGAGCTTATGGTGCACATAAGTTTATTGAACACCTTATGTGGAAGAAATAATGAGAGAAGAGAGAAAAGGGAGTTGTAGAAGGAATCACTAGTTCCCAATTGAACATCATCAAAGAAGCACCAAAAGAGTTGAAGTCTGGTTACTTGTAGTTTTTCATGGATATAAACCTTTTTCTTAAGTTCATTGAAGACAAGACAAGAAATGTTGAGAATCTTGGTTACCATTTGTGGTTAGCATGCCCTTCATCATTGAAAACAATAAATACTTCACCATATTTGATAGTCATGACACATGAGGGAATGATTAACACTCATGGTTCAAGGGAGGATCCTCTAGTGATGATGTTGCATGAGGATAATTCAAAGTTACAGATGTTTGAGGAGAGTTTTGAGGCAGATGATTTCACCTTGTGCTTATTTTTCATCATGGGGGTCATGATCCACCTTTGTTGGAGGCGTAGCCACAGAGGAGTAGTTAAGTACATTCCTTGTGGAGCATCCAACATGAGAGCATATGCATACGTGGATTGAGTCGACAGGTATATGATATTTATGCAGTCAAATGAGGATACAATTTTAGCTTATATCAATAGATTGTTGGAAGTATCAACGCATCAAGGATAATGGATGACACAGGAGGTTACAATTGTATGTAGAAGATTCCAAGAGGGTACATCACATGGGTGTGTACATTGGAGTTTTAGAGTGTTTCCTCTAGGAAGAATTCCTGACAAACTCATTTAGAATACCATTGATATGATATTACCCAGGATTAGAGAGTGGATGGGTGATCCTCGGGATACAACATATCCCTCAATGATCGCTCTTCATATGAGATATAAACAAAGGAGGGAGAGGGAGTTGGATACTCACTATATTTTTCCAGATTTCATTATGACTTATTTTTTATTCCTATGGGGTTTACCAACACACTATCTACTTCCTTGTCACATTTCCAATGACAGAGATATCTAATGATGTTGTACAACAAGACTTGGGATATTCACCTAAGTCAATTGGATGAGATTGGTGGCATTTTGGCTGATCCAGGTGGATCATCTCAAATTCTATCTGAGTTAGAGTCTTCAAAGTTAAAATAAAATCTTACACGATGAAAGAGCTCATCAACATCTTTCCAGCGACATTAGTTTCATGTGAACTAACCTCAAGATGAAGAAGTTGTCAGTATTTGAAGTTTCGACAATGAAAGTTAAAAATGGTAAAAAAAATATATGGTTTGGGAAAAAATGGTAAATGTTGGTATAAAACTATTTGTTAGAGGTTAAATGCTATGTGATTTGAACAATAGTACTCATAGAATTCAAAATATCCCACAAACCAAATCCTCCATGTATGTTCCTTGTGGTTAGGGATATGGAATAAATATTTATGGTTTAAAAGTTTTAAATTTTAAAAATAAAATGGGGAGATATCAAGGGCATAGCCCTCGACCCCATTGTTATCCACCTGAATGGAACTTCTCCGTTCGAGTGCTAACATCCCTCATGTTGGCACACAAAAGGACATCTATGGATTGAGGTTTTCCTAAAACACTATAGACAGGCTTATTATGACATACCTTCCACATCCATCTAGCTGGTTACTTTGATTTATGACTATGTCAAGTCATATCCGCGACCTTATATTCATGCAACTTGCGGATCATACGTGAGTGTTGGGTGTTACAAGTCGTAGATGGATGTATCCATGGGTTGCTCTTGTGGAAACTCGCGGATCATATGCGGGTTGTCCCTCTCCATACCTGCAGATATGTCCCTTGAAATTAAAAATAAAAACACGCGTTTATTTGAGATTAGTTAATCCATTTACCTTAATATCCTTAACTGTCTCAACCTCCTCAACCTTCGAAACTGCCTGATTTCATCCATATAAATACAGGCCTTAGGGAGGGTGTTGGATATATACACTTGGAGAGCAAAGTTATGCTGGTGGATTTGATACAGAAGTCTTTGGAGCAGTGGAACTCGGAATCCTTTGGCTGCAGAGGAGTCCTTGTCTCAGGCATTGGGTTGTACTCTAAACTCTTTAATTATTGCCAATAAAGAGAATCCTTATTCCATATGTGTCTCATGTATCTTGGTTTGATAAATGTTTATGTTTCTGTAGTTTATATGATTTATCTAACCTGCTTTTATATATATGAACCATCTTGTATCTGGAAGATTGGCTCTTGACAGGTGAAAGAGGAGCAACCTTGAAGACTTTGGAAGTGAAGCGGAGTGGAAGAGGACAAGCAAGGATCAACCTTCATTAATTGAGTAAGTCTTTCTCATCCTCCTATTTCCTATACTACACTCTAGAATTCAATTGTCTACAAGTTAATTGAGTATGTTGGTAACCCCAGACCTATGGTTATAAGGTGTCCATACCTGTACAACAGAACTGGCGACTCCGCTGGGGAAGCCTAGACTACTGTAGGTTGTTTTTGTTAACCCTGACCAGTCTTTGCTTTGAAGTCTATGTGTGATATTGTATTTTGGTTCATACTTGCCTCAGTATTTGAAAGTATTTTGGGTTTTTCTTTGTTTTTGAGAAAAAATTTAGACCCATCTGCGAGTTGCTCTTCTGCATAGTCGCGGATACAAGTTTGCATTCGCGGGTTGCTGTACTGGATAGTCACGGATCATCTACGGGTTTCCCTTTTATATAGTGATGGATATGCCTGGAAGTAGGGATTTTTAAGTTAAATTTTACTTGTTCTTTTCTTTGGGTAATCCCTGTTTCTGAGTTGATTTTCTTTATGAATGTTGTGTAGCTTGTCTGAATACTATTGGTGATCACACTTTGTGATTTTTTGAAAGCCTTTGAGTTTCTTTTGCTTGCCTTATTTCTTGTTTTCATGCTGAAGTATCTTGGCTTGTTTGGGTTCTAGGTTAAAGTGTCTTTGTCCAGATCAGTGATTAGGGTCTTGGACTCTATTTTTCCAGTCTGTCTTTTGACAGTGGCTGGTTTTCACTTGCCTTTATAAGTCTACAGTGGTTTTTTTGTCATTGTGTACACCCAAGCTAGGGTTCCTAGCCTTCCTTTCTTGGTGGTCTGTTGGTTCTGTCAGCCTGTTTGCTTCAGTTTGATGCTTTTATACAGTCAATAATATTCAAGTTTGCTCAAGTACAGTGCATTGTAGATGCATAGTAGAATTTGGAGTATTTTTAAAAGTGAAAAGAAAACATTGTTAAGCTTTTTTTTTTTGTTTTTTTTTTGCATAAGTAGTGTTTATTTCAATTTAAAAATATAACCTCAAAAGCTACAAAAAATATAGGCTTAGTTTCTTTCATCGTTGCATTCAGTTCATCAATATATATTTGCAAAAGGAAAAAAGAAGTTTGTTTTTATAATGGTAATTTTGCTTTGAATACACCTTTACTTTTATTTATTTCTTATTGAGTCAAAAACACCACAAGTACACCACTCCATTTCCTTCTAAGTAAGAAACAACCCTTTAAAATAAACGCATAATTTAAAAATTACTAGTAATCTTTTATTTTTAGGGGCCTTTCACCTACTAGCTTAGGCTAGACTTGTGGGCTAGGAAGTGTAAACTTCCCACAAGTTATAAAATCAGACGTAGTGGACCTTTATTTAGGTAAATCCTTGACTTTATCACTATATCTGGGAAGCTCCTCTCAAACGAGAGTTAAGCACGAGGCCGCGTGGAGGCTTGGACAGAGGGGATAACCCTCCAAATCCTTGTCAAAGCGTAACTCAGGAATTTTGCACGTCTGGGGATTCTGTCCTAGATAGAGTTTCGGGCTCAGCTACCCTGCCCATTCATACGAGTTTGGCATGCGACTGTCCCCCCAAACTGTTGGTATAGCCAAGGCATCCTTTAGTCTCTTGTCTTTTAGGGTTCATACCTAGGTAAACCGAAAGGTTATTTCTTGTTCACCTTGAACGAGCTTGGAAGGTAACCCTTGTTTAAAGTGTAGGAGGGTGGTTGGGTGATTCCTTCGCTTGTGCCTAAGAACCACTTCAAGGACGCCAAGTAATCATTCATAAACTTTCTTTGGGAAAGTATATCTTTTACCCTTGTTTGATTGCTTGAGACTTTAGGATTTTTATAGTGTATGCTCTGTGGTTTTGCCTGTGTTTAGTTGGCCTTAGGGTGTGATTTGTCAAATTCTTAATTCTGGAGGACCAACCTTTTAGAAGGTCAAGAAGGTTACAAAACCTTCCTCCTCTCACCACATTGAAGCCTCCACCTTTACCCCAAAGGCAGAGATTAGACACTGACGGCTCATTTGAACCAGTAGGGATAAGTGAAGTTCTTGGTGAACCAGAACTGATAGCTAACTGTTTTGATTTTGACACAGTTGAGATAGAAGAATTGCAGACTGACGAGTTTGCAAGAAAATTTAACACCCCCTTGACTGATTTAAACGATCCTGTGATCGTTCAGGTTAGACCTTTTGATTCACCTATATTAGGTGTCCCTATGGGTAGGATCATGTCTTCTACAGAAGAAAGTCCTTTTGTGTTCACCTCAACCCTTTCGGTTGAGGGGGTACTACCTCCCCCGGTAAGTGCCCCTAGATATAGTCTACCTTATACACCTTTGACTCTAGCGAGCTGGGTGGTTTAACCACCGGTTCACTCAAACATAGTAGGTACTTCTGGTGACATGGTTACTGGGATCCCCAGTATACCTACCATTCCTTCTTCCTTTCCTTATACTACCCAGAGTGGTCCGGTAGGATCCTCGGCCTTTGTTTAAGGATTTCCTTTGAATGGGGGGCACATTCCCCCATCCATTCCATACGTAGGTCCATCTCCTTCCTATGTAGGAGTGCAGTTTGGAAACAACACCTCTTATGGGAAAAGTTTCCAAACCCCTATTTTGGTCCCATACACGAGCTCTCCCTTTTCATTGTTTAGTGGAGGGATACCTGCTCCTGTCTTTCAGACCCCTACTTCTATGGGGACAGCCCGAACTTCTTACACTGCACCTCCCACACACAATCCTGTGGCTTATGGATGGAATCTATTTCAAAGAAACCTTCCCACTTCACAATCGATGTCAGGGGGAAACCCCACTTTTACCCATGGGCATTCGGGGGCAGGACCCTCTAATCCCCAAGATGGCATATCTAGTACCCTGGTTCGACCCAAACTTCCATTCCTGGCAACCTTAAACTTGCCATATTTGTCAAAATTGATGAATGACCTAGTGATGCATGACCCTTTGTGGCCACCTGTTCCCACCAAATTGCCATCGGACATCCCTAAGTTCGAAGGAAAAACTAGTGAAGATCCTGGGGCTCATTCCACCACCTTCCATTTATGGTGTTCTTCAAATTCGCTGAATGAAGATTCAATGAGGTTGAGTTTGTTCCAGAGAACATTTATAGGTATGGCAGTGAAATGGTATATTGAACTGCCCTCTGTTGCTTTTAGTAGTTTCTGGGATTTGGCTAGTGCATTTCTTAGCCACTTTCAGCTTCCGGTTCGATATGACTTCAGAACGGACTTGTTGTCTACTTTTAGACAAAGCAAGGCTACCCACATCTTGGATCATATCCAAGAGTGGAGGAGGTGAAAAAGCCTTATAAAATCCACCATCCCTCTTGAGTTCCTTTTAGAGTGGTTCCTTAAATCACTGCTACCATACATATCTAAGGACGTATCCACCTCAGGAGTGATGAATGAAGAAGAAGCCATACTCACGGCCCAGTAACTAGATTTGATTTATTCACAATCTGGGATATTATATGAGATCATCCCTGAGGCACCGAGGCCTTCGCACGAGGCGAAGAAGCCTAATCCTGGACCCCATGCCGATGGTGTGGTTGGATCCACTAACTCTCCCACCATAGAGTCTTTGACTAAACAAATTCATCAGTTGTCCATCAAACAGTCTATGGCAGAGGTAGCAAAGGCTGCCCCTCCCCCAAGAATGCAAATGTCTTTGCACAAATCTCTTAGAAGGGCAATCAGCAGCCTGGCGAGAAGAAGAGGAAAGGTAAGAAGGGAGAGGGAAACCAAAACAAGCAAAAGCCCACGAACAATGCTGATGGGGGAAAAAAAGAAAAGAAGAAGGTCAAGTTCCCTTATAAGTTGTGCCAAGAGGACCACCTTACTCACCTTTGTCCCCTTATGGATCAAGCCCAGAGGCTGCTCAAAGCTCAACAACCGGCTGTCCTGAAGGATCCGTTTCCCCAAGGAGAGAACTCAACTTCAGCTTCTAACGTAGCAGGGGGCACTCAAACTGCCCCTAACCCAAACTATATCAACATGGTTCGATCTTCAACTTTGTTGTAAACCAGGAACAAAAGCTATGAGAAAGAGACTCCTGAGAAGGGTAAAGTTGTAGGTGAACCTTCCAACCCTCTCACAATAGAGAAACCTGCTGAAATAATGCCAAAGATACCCAAAGGTGTCTTTAAGAAGACCTTGCATAACCCTAATTCTAGGGCTGCCTCCAACTACTCCGTGGTTGAAGACTTATCTCAAACCCCGTGTGCAATGTTAGCTTTAGAAGTGTTACAGAGTTGTCCCGCCCAGCGGGATGCCCTCTTAGCAAAATAAACTCTTCGAGTCTCATGGAAAAATTTCATTTATCTGATGTTAAAATTTGCCTACCTTACCATGTAGCCCTGTCAATAGATGTCATCCATGGTGGTAAGACCATTGGAAGGGCATTTTTTGACGAGGAGGCCTCTACATGTGTTATGTCCTTGACCTGTTGGAAAGCTCTTGGATCCCCAGAGCTGGTCCCATCAAACACTTTACTTACTGCTTTTGATGGAAGATCCTTTCGTCCGCATGGTATCCTGCTAGCTTTTGAGATTAAGTTGGCCGGAAAAGCAGTGTCTATTGAAGTAGAAGTGATTGATGCTCCTTTGGACTACAATTTACTCCTGGGAAGGAATTGGACTTATGCGATGTCCACTGTTGCGTCGGCCATTTTTTGTGTCATGGTTTTTCCACATGAGGGCAAGTTGGTTACTATTGACCAACTTGATTTTACCTGAAAAGGTCATTTAGAGTCTAATGAGTCCGCTATGCCATTGGTTGNAATAGAGACATCCAAGAATAAACATCGGGTTACAATATATAAGATACATAGAAGAATACATTCTAAAGTTACATATACATCAACACTCCCTCTTAACTAGGAAGGTATTCTTTCGACACAATTTTCAGCACTGGTCTTCTTATCTATATCAACTGGATCATCTCGTCTTCAAGTCATCTTCATCTTCAAGTCATCTTCATCTTCAAGTCATCATCGGATCTGGATCATCTCTCGATCTCGATCATCATCGAACATCATCACTAGATCTGGATCATCTCTCGATCTGGATCATCATCACTGGACTAGATCTGGATCATCACTCGATCTGGATCATTACTNGCCAAACCTACTGCATAGAGCTTAGGGGCTGGAATGTACACATCATTGCTGGGCACATTTGACCTTCCAGCCTCGGTTAATTATATTGGTTCTACTAGTGTAAGGAAGTCTGTCGCTAAGGTTGTTGATAGGACTGATCCTTGGGTCCTCCCAACTCCCCATGAACCGCAAGTGCCCTTATCGACAGTGGAGGTGGCTTATCTGTTAGTTTTTCATCACATTTAAGCTAGCATTATGATCTTAGGATCTTTTCACTGAGAGAATAACAAGCACAGCAATAAAACACAAGCACATCACAA
>LPNX010044900.1:463952-474222 GCA_001517045.1 Pseudotsuga menziesii
GATCTAGATCAACACTGGTGCTATCTCATGATTTTTCTCGTCATAGGAAGTTCTACAAAGCCAACCCTTTTTCATGCTGGTTGTAGGCCTACCCTCATGTAGGTCTTCGCCCGACACTTATATCTGACCTACTCATCAAAAAGGCATGCCTAGAACTCACATCTAATCATGTAGTAAACTAAAATCCCATTAGAAAGGCCCAGCACTCACATTCACCAGTATGATAGGACACACCTACTATCATCTGTGAAATGGCTCAGCACTTACAACCACCAGCATGATAGGACACACCTACTATCATCTGTGGAAAGGCACAGTGCTCACGTCCACCAGCATGGTAGGACACACCTACTACCATCTGTGGAAAGGCTCAGCACTTATAATCACCATCATGGTAGGACACACCTACTACCATCTGTGAAAAGGCTCTGCACTTACAGTCACCAGCATGGTAGGACACACCTACTACCATCTGTGAAATGGCACTGCACTTATATTCACCAGCATGATAGGATACACCTACTATCATCTGTGAAATGGCATAGCACTTACAGTCACCAGCATGATAGGACACACCTACTATCATCTGTGACAAGGCTCAGCACTTACATCCATCTAGGTGGGAACACATCCTGCTCACAATGATGGAAGGGCATGCACTCATATCTGATCATGAGGGGAACACATCCCAGCAATCATATCAGAATGGCCCTTAGTCCTCCTCGACTTAGCTACCTGGTAACTGACCAGGTGCCTCCATTCTCCTAGAGAATGGCAGTTTCCCTTACATCCGACCTACTCGTCGAAATGGCCAACACTCACATCTGACATGGAAGGAACTTAATCCTTTAGCCATGAACATAATGGTTCAGCCCTTACATCTGATCAAGTGGGAACACATCCCTCTATCACATTAGAATGGGTACTTAGTTCTTATGCTGAGTGTTCCTGGTAACTGACCAGGTGCCTCCATTCCTCGAATGGCAATTGCCCTTACATTTTTCCTACTCGACAGAATGGCCAGCACTCATATCTGACATGGAAGGGAGCAACCCTACCACCATGATAGAATGGCTCAGCCCTTATATCTGACCTACTCGTCATAATGGATATGGATCTCAGCACTCATATCTGACATGGAAGGAACCAATCCTCTCACCATGATAGAATGGCTCAGCCCTTACATCTGATTATGGAAGGAACCAATCCTCTCACCATGTCAGAATGGCTATGGGTCTCATCACTTTCTCTGGGAGGAATCCTCGATCTGGAGAACACCAAGTCTCTCTCTGAAGTACTCGAACTTCAGCCTAGCCAATGGATTCATCAATACATCAGCTATCTGTTCCTCTGTCGCAACATACAGGAGCTTCATTGCTCCTCTCTGCACCATATCCCTGATATAGTGATACTTGATCTCGATATGCTTCGACCTATCATGAAACACTAGATTCTCTGACAACTTCATGCAACTCTGGTTGTCACAAGTAGAATCTAACTGGAGATCAAATTTATCAGGCAGTAGCTTCCGCAGCCATACTGCCTCACAACTAGCTAAACAAGCTGCGACATACTCTGCTTCAGCTGTACTCAGTGCCACACAGGATTGCTTCCTGCTAAACCAAGAGATCACACCTGATCCCATACTGAAGCAACATCCCAAAGTACTCTTCATGTCGATGGCACTGCCTGCCCAATCTGAATCAACATAACCCTCCAGGTTAATCTTTTGATTCGCATCATACTTGAGCCCATAATCAATTGTACCCTTCAGGTACCTCAGAATATGCTTTGCAGCAATCAAGTGAACAATTCTCAGATCTATCAAGTACAGGCTCAAGGTGTTCACAGCAAAGCAAATGTCTGGTCTCGTGTTTTTCAGGTACATCAATGACCCAATCATCTGACGATACATTGTAGCATTAACTGACTCTGACGAAGCATCACTCAATAGCTTCAGGTTCGATGCCATAGGTGTGGTCATGCAGTCCATCATCCTGAATCTCTTTAGGATCTCTACTGCATACTTTCCTTGTCCAAGGAAGATCCCATCTGTACTCTGCCACACCTCCATGCCTAGAACAATAGTGCATCGACACATAAGAGGAGTATCACTGGTATTCTGTCTTCAACCTTGAAGCAAAGGTTGAAATCCACTTTACTCTTAGTAAAGCCTAGAATCATCAGTAATATGCCCATCTTGTCGTACCATGTCGAACCTCAGGATCTTCTGCAATCACTCCCTCTGAAGAGAAGCATCATACTCCCTCTGTCTTCCGTACTCTATGCACTGAAACATTCTATACTGGAGTGATAAGTAGTATCCATCTAGGATCACTGGATACTAAGAACCTCTATCTTGAACTTCTTCAAAAGTTCTTCAAAATTTCATCTTGCACCCATCTGTGAGCTTGTCATCCTCTATCAACCTTGTGGCAAAGGTTAAGATATTCATCAAGCTCATCATGTATGCGTTATCCCATGGGTGTATTTTGAACTTGTACAAATCCTTCTTTCATTTGCACACATGATTATGCATGTCATGTGACTTCACTTCTATTAGCTGTAAATGTTTCTTTGTAGACTATGCCTTCTCTTCATGAGAAGCCTCATGCTACAAATCTTGCTTTGTATCCCACGATGTTTCCATCTACTACATGATGGAACTATGAACTTCTCTTCAGGTCTCGATACTGCACCAAGACATCATTCTTCTTGAACTGATCTTCCCTTTCTTCTTGGTGGCTAGAAGGTTCTGCATCAATGATGTCACTGCACTCGTCATATTATTCTTTTTCTTTGAATTGTCGTCACTTGTTCTTCGGAACAAGTCTTCATTCTTCTTTGCTTGTAGGTGATTATGTATGCGATCTTTCCTACAAGTCAAATTCAATTGTATGGTTAGAAACATTTCATAAGGAATATTTATACTGGCAAACACTTATGCATAAATATATGATCATGCAACTACTTTAGCCAATACAACATTCATCGATATCTCATTGAAACTTTCTAGATGCCTTCCATCTCTACCAGGACAACATTGAGATTGTGCACTAATCCAATATGTCAGCAAAGAGGTTTCATTCTAGATAAGTAGCAATGGAGAATTTGTATAGCCCCATGAGCTACTTACCCATCACATGCATAGTAGTAGTCTTCTGTCATTAATGCAAACATCCTATCATGCATAATACAACAACTGAATATAAACAAATGCATAACAAAATAATATAATGAAATGACAATTGAATACTTATCTTTATTTGTTTCGAGGGTAGACTCCTTCTTGAGCCTTCAGGTTCATCGTCTTCTTCATTCATAATAGCATCGTTTCTTATCCAAAAGCTAAGGTGGATAAGAAGTTCTTCAAGAGTTGAGTTCTTCATATTCCTCATTGATTGAGGGATCTTCTTTGGATGGTGATATCTTGATCTTCAATTGCTCCCCTCTTCTCTTCTCTTCTTATGATTCAAGCTTCTTCTTCTTCCCAAAGTTTGCTAAAAGTAATCACTTCCTTCTGGAACACATTCCTTGAATGAATTCCACGATCCTGGGAGGCCATTCAAGGTGGCCATCATCACTTCTTCACTTTTTATTTTACCGCTTCAAGTTGTTCTTGATTTGAGAGACTCTTATGACTGCATGGTCTCTGCATTCTAGATCTTCACATTCTTCAACTGGATTCTTTAGGTCATATTCTGATTTTTGTTCTTCCCTTAAAATAGCTTGAAATTCTATTCTTCCATTATGCAACCCCATTCTGTTGTGTATTATAAGGAGTTGACAACTCCCTCTTAATCCCTGCTTCTTTGCATAGCTCTTTGAATTCATTCAAAGTGAATTCTCCACCATTATCTGATCGAATGGTCTTGATCTTCTTTTCAGTATGGTTCTTGATCAAGGCTTTGAATTCCTTGAACTTGCTGAACACTTCATCTTTGTTTTTCATAAAGTAAATCCATGTCTTTCTAGAAAAATCATCAATAAAAGAAACATAGTATGCATACCCTCTTAGTGAGTTTGATGACATTGGACCGCATACATCGGAGTGGATGATTTCTAGAATGCCTTTGGCTTTGCTTTTGCTGCTAGGAAATGTCTTCTTTGTATTATTCCCTTTCGCACATCCTTTGCAAACTCCATCATGCTTTGCTTGGAATGCAATAGGTAGTGCTCTGTAGTGCACATGTGCAAGCCTTCTATGCCAAAGCTCATTTGGCTCTACCGTATCATGGATCAAGGCTTGTTCTGGATGACCCTTCAATTTGTACAAGCCTCCTTCTTGTTCTCCAATCACTACCGCATCATCAATTTTATTTCCTTTTGGCCACATGATGACTTAACCATCAATGAATGCAACCCACATTCCTTTTGCATCCAAGGCTGAAATGAATAGAAGATTATTCTTAAGTCCTGGAACAAACAATACTTCTTTCATTGTTAGAGACTTACCAGAGTCTAGCTTGTATGAATATTCCCCACTACCTTTTATTGGATATTGGTAGTCATCTACTAGTTTCACCTTGTGAGGTGATTCATGTCTGACAGTCTTACAAAGGATTCCTTGAATCCCGTCATATGTTTGGAAGCCCCACTGTCTATAAGCCAATCATCATTTCCATGAGTAATGTTACCTGTGAGAGCTGATATCAGAACATATTCATCCTTGCTTGAAGAATCTTCACTTTCATATATGGATCTCTTTCTAGATGGTTCATCATCCTCTGCAGCATGAGCATGATGTCTTCTTTGGCCTCGTCTCCCTCTGAAACTGGAACCTCTATACTCATGTAGGTGTCCAATCCAGTTTCTTCAGAGAGATCAAATAGTTCTATGCTTGGAAGTTTTCAACTTCACCAAGCTTATCATCAAGCTATTGTGATAGATCATATTGAAATGAGAACCTCAAATGGAAATACAAAAGATTAGATCTTACCGATTTGAGGTGTCCGTCCTTGTCCCAGAGTTCGCTGATCTAGGGTTTGTCGCAGAAACCCCAATTTTCAAATATTGGAAACATTCATATCTTATTGGACAAACAGATATATCTCTTCAAATGGAGCTGTCCAATGTACTCCTTTTCTGAAAACAGTGGAGGGAGGCTCCCGAAACAGGAAGCCCTAATTTACTGATTTCTTCTGCAGAAATTCCTGTTACTGTTTCTGTGATATCTCTGAAATTACTGATCTTGTGTGTCTAAAATTTCTCACTAAGGTAACATCGCATGTTCCTGATCCAACACCATAGGTTTCATCAGAATTGGTTTCACCATTTGTGATTTATGATCATTTTCCCAAGGTGACCTGTTACAAGACTGTTCAGAACAGCGAAGTTGTACATAATTCCACGTGTCACTGGTTCATCTTCTAAGTCTGATATTCGGACCACCGAAAGTAAAGTCCATTCAATTTCTGGAAAATCTTCAGGAATTCCATTTGTACCTCTGTAGCTCAAGATATTGTATATCTCCCCAAATGTCCTGTTTAGGGATGAATTCTAGAAGATGTTGGAACCCTAAGTTGGAGAGATCATATCTCCTGGAGTACAACGAATATGAGTCTGATTTTTGGACACAGGATGCATCAGGATTTTATATTTGGCCCCTGTAATTTTCAGATTCTGAGACTTTGTCAATATCAGAATATAGTGACTGTACCAAAACTTAGCAGTTTTAGTATTTAGGGTTTCTCCTAGCTCAGGGTCAAACTAGGGTTTGACTTTCCTGGAGTTTCACCCAACCAAATTTCTTGATCCAGGTCTCTAAAATTCGGTTTTGATGAGGAGAACAATCCTATGCTCGTCTCACTCAAAAATTCCTCTTCTGTAGAAAGCCCTAATTTCCACATTGAAACTGAGAATGCTTGAAATTGAATTCCGCATCGACAGAAAGATGCACCTTTCAATGGAGAGTCATCCTAGCATACTTTTGCTGAAAATATGTGGAGGAATATCCAAAAAATAGGAAGCCCTAGTTCCTGTAGCTGCATAATGTCTTCTTCTTAGGTTAGCTCTGACACCATGTTAGTTTTTCATCACATTTAAGCTAGCATTATGATCTTAGGATCTTTTCACTGAGAGAATAACAAGCACAGCAATAAAACACAAGCACATCACAAGAGACAAGAGACACAAAGAGTTTTCCTCGGGGAAACCATAAAGGAGAAAATCCTGCAACTTCCTCTAAGATAGAATCAACACCAAAACAGTAAGAGATCTCCCAAAACAGCAGTAGTCTTCTGTCTTTTGTCTAGTCCCAAAATTTCCTTCTCCAGTAGTGTGCCACACTTGGGAGAGCAAGTGATGTATTTCACAAGTGATAAATAGAGAGACTCCCACTCTCTATTTATATTCATCCATTCACTTGAATTTCCTTTTCACATGTAGGCTCAACCTAATAATTACTACTCGAGCCTACACCTTAATTAGTGTATAATAACTCAAGTGCCCCGAAACTGTGGGGACTTACCTAATGACTTGATATGACTTGATTACATTATTAATCCTCCCAATCGGAACATCAGGGCATGACCACATGACTCAAATACATAATAGAGACATCCCAGAATAAACATCAGGTTACAATATATAAGATACATAGAAGAATACATTCTAAAGTTACATATACATCAACATTATCAAGCTATCACTCAAGCCACTGTTGATCCCATTCCAAATCCTCTAACAGTCTCGGATGATCTGGAAGAAGTCTATTTGCCCGCATGGGTGGAAAACTCTTCACATTCTATAGATTGTTTAAACATGGTTTTACCTTCTGATGAAGCTATTCTAGAATCCATGAGTGGATGTGATAATATTTGTGAGGATTTTCATCATCGATCCTATTTTCTTCCAGAACTAAGCAGAATAGAAAACCAAGAGTTTCACATGAGACTATTAGAAGATGTTGATACACCTATAAATCCCTTACCTAGGGAAGGAATCTTTGTTGAGGGGAATATGGCAAATATTTCTGCCACTATACCTATTAACATCTCTGTGAACCCAGATGTCATGGAAAATATATATATAGGTGCAAACTGCTCTCCTGAAGAGATAGCCATCTATACTTCCCTTTTTAAGGAATTCTGCGATGTATTTTCCTGGTCATATGAAGATATGCCAGGCATAGATCCATCTATTGTTGAACATGAAATCCAAACCTATCCTGATGCCAAGCCAGTTCGACAAAAATTAAGACCCGTGAACCCGCGCAAAGCGGCGGCTATGAAGGCAGAAGTTGAAAAGCTGTTGAAAGTTGGTTTTATATATCCCATAGCTTTGACTGAATGCGTTTCCAACCCTATTCCTGTTGATAAAAAGCAAGGGACTATTCGCGTTTTTACAGACTTTAGAGACCTCAGTAAAGCCTATCCTAAGGACAACTATCCCACACCATTTATAGACCAGATCATAGATACATGTGTGGGAAGTGAGGTGTTTTCGTTTATGGATGGTTTCTCCGTCTACAATCAAATCCAAATCAAACCAGAAGACCAGCATAAAACTGCTTTCATTTTCCCTTCGGGTACATTCATGTATAAGAAAATGCCCTTTATATTGAAAAATGCTGGGGAAACCTTTCAACGGGCTATGAACTTTTCTTTTCATGACATTAAAGCCATTTTCGAACCATGCCTTGATGATCTGGCCGCACATTCTTGTAAGAGGATTAAGCATCCAGATCATTTACGGTTGATTTTTGAGAGATGCGGATATTATAAAATCTGCTTGAATCCCCACAAGTGTGTATTCTGTGTCAAGTTAGGAAGATTACTCAAATTCATTGTCTCTAGTAGAGGCATACAGGTGGATCCATTGAAAGTTGAGGCCATTGTAAATTTGCCTCCTCCTCGTTCCCTTGGGAAAATTCAAAGCCTGCAAGGAAAGTCTAATTTCCTTCGACATTTTATTGTTAATTATGCCAAGATCACTAAAGGTTTCATGCGCCTGCTCAAATAGGACACCCCATTTGTATGGGATGAAACCGCACAACTTCCGTTCGAGGCATTGAAAAAAGCTTTGCTGTTGGCACCCTTATTACGTCCACCAGATTATTCTAGGGATTTTATATTATATCTGACCGCGTCGAAGTCGACCATTGGGGTAGTACTAGTCCAGGAGGATGATAAGCTTATTGAGCATGTCGTTTATTATCTTAGCTGTGCTTTGGAAGGACCTAAAATTCGGTACTCCCACGTCGAGAAATTAGCCTTAGCAGCTGTTTATGCTGTGCAGAGGTTACGTCACTACATTTTACTAAGGACCACCATAGTAGTGGCGGATGTGAATCCTTTCCAATATGTTTTATCCCGACGGATTGTTGGGGGAAAATTTAACAAATGGATAGTCATTTTCCAAGAGTTTGACTTGGTTTTCCAATCCGCTAAGTCTAAAAAGTCCTTAGTTTTTTCTAAGCTTATAGCAGAATTTCCTACCGATGAAGATGTAGTGGTTGAAGATGACTCATTCCCAGATGAGAACATCTTCCTAATATCCACCTCTGATCCTTGGTACGGGTATATTCTCATATATCTCCAGACTTTGAAGTACCCTGCAGCTTCCTCTAAGGAGGAACGACGTAAGTTACGCCTTCATGCCAAGAAATACCTCATTATAGGAGATACATTATATCGATGAGGGGTAGATTCCTTGTTGCGTCGTTGCCTTACTCATGAGGAAGCGGAGATTGTCCTAAATGATTCTCATAGCAGAGCATGTGGGGGTCATTTACCTGGGTTAGCAATGACCTAGAAAATATTGCGTGTCAGTTATTTCTAGCCCATGATCTTTAAAGATTGTGTGGAAGCAGTGAAGCACTATCATCCATGCCAGCTTTACACCAGGAAAATGCGGTCACATCCTGCTCCATTATTTCCCATTGTCTTGGTAGGCCCCTTTATGAAATGGGGGATAGATTACGTAACATGCAACCCAGCTTCGGCTGGGGGGCATAAACACATCATTGTCACTGTGGACTATTTTATGAAATGGGAAGAGGCAATGCCTACTGTCAAAGCCGACGGGGAAACAACGACTTTATTTGTTTTCAATCAGATTATTGCAAGGTTCGGTATTCCCAAAGTGATTGTCACTGACCATGGTAGTCATTTTCAAAATGACATGATGATGAAACTGACTACCATGCTCGGATTTAGACAAGAACATTCTTCTCCATACTATCCGCAAGCAAATGGTCAGGTTGAGGCTATCAACAAGACTTTAAAAACTATCCTTAAACATACAATTGATGCAGCCCGCTCTAATTGGCACATCATGTTATATCCTTCTCTTTGGGCCTACCGAACTAACATCAAGACTGCTACAGGTTTCTCCCCTTTCCAACTTGTTCACGGGGTAGAAGTAGTTACTCCGATGAATGTGAAATCCTGTCTTTGAAGATAGCCATTCATGTGATACCTGATATGACTGAGCTTGAGGAATGTCTGGTCCATTTAGAACACCTTGATGAACAGCGTAGAGATGTGCTGACTGCTAATTAGGCTCATAAAAATAGGGTCAAAACTCAGTATGATAAATCGGTCAAACCTAGGGTTTTTTCTAAAGGGGAACTTGTCTTGCTTTGGGACCAAGATAAAGAACCTCTGGGGGCAAGGAAATTCAAGGCTATGTGGTTAGGACCTTATGTCGTGTCGAAAGTCTTGAGTAAAGGTGCATATGAGTTAGTTTACTTTAACATGAATAAGCTGCTTGAGCCTAGAAATGGGCTCTACCTGAAGAAGTACTACACTTAGGATTAGCACTTTTTCTTGTATTTTTAGTGTATGTATTTTTATGTACATTAAGTTGTCAGTTTCATTTTTTATACTATCTGTTGGTTGTTGTAGATGTCTTCTGAATGGTATATAGGGTTCGATGATGGCGCCTTTCGTCATACTTGTAACCTAGCTTCGGCAGCATGGGTTATCTATTCTCTCTCAGGACAGCTTGTTGCCGTGGGAGGCGCTTGTCTAGGTCCTGCTTCTAATAATGTTGCTGAGTATAGGGCCATTATTGAGCTCTTATGGGATGCTTTGTCACGTGGCATTACCCAGCTTGAGGTCCATTTTGATTCTCAGTTGGTAGTTTCCTAGCTCAATCGAGCTTAGCAGGTACAAAATCCTATCTTATTACATCAGTTCATGCAAATTAATTTATTGGAAAGAGATTCTGAAGTTATTACTTTCAATCATATTCCACGAAACCAAAATTCATTGACTGATGCATATGCTAATTACATTTTGGATTGGCATCTCACACACATTTTATA
>LPNX010044900.1:476180-503739 GCA_001517045.1 Pseudotsuga menziesii
ACTGTCGAGTTATCTCGTCCGTTCAAGCTCATTAAGAATATGTGAACGGGCATCCGCATTGGTGGTCGGTTATCTCTTTCTCAGACCATGCGGAATAATACGAAAAAGGATCACTCTCTTTTCTTTTTGAATTGAGAAGAGTATTCTCAGGTTTATGTTTATCACTTTTCCGGACCTAAGGGACTAAATTTATAGAAAAGGAACACCCAGTTTAATCTTAGTTTTCTCTTTTTCATGCTCTGGACCCAAACATGAAAAAGATTCCGAGTGTACTTTGTGTCTTTGTCATGCTCGTTAAACACTCAAGAACAAAGCAACGAGTTTATTGTTGTAAGCCCCATTTCTCGTAACCAAATGGATCTTTCCGAGTGATCTTACTTTCCTTCACACTCGTAAAACTCAAGCTATTTTATGCTATTTTGGAAGGAGTGTTGGGTAGGTGGTAATTTAACCTTTTTTGGACCTTCCTGACTAAGTAGGAAAAAGGTTCACCTTTTCTTCTTCGAAAGTTAAGAGAGTTCTCTTGTGGTTCGTTTTATACTTTTTCGGCCTCAGGAGACTAAATTGGATGAAAAGGGACCCCCCTGGAGTCTTCTTTGGAGTTTTCACACTCTCTAAATGTGAAAACACCGACTGAGCATGTACTAGTTCGAGCTCATTAAACCCACGAATCAGTGACACTATCAAGCATTATTTTCCCATCTCTTCAAGCTTGTTAAAAAATGAAGAGGGAACCGAGTTGACTTTCCTAGACTCGTTAAAATTTCACAAGGAAGGTAAGGAAGAAGTTTTCTCTTGTTTTCAGTAATGGCATCATGTCATCCTTGAACATAGCACTCTTTGTTTTCCGATATCCATGTTTCAGTGTCCACTTTTGTTCAGCTATCACTTTGAGTTTCTTACTCCTCCTCTTGTCCATTATACCTGGGGAATCTGATCATGTCTCCTACATGTCAGATAAGTCTAGTTGTTCTATCTATAAGTTATATGCTGCCTTGGGTCATCTCTGTGTCATGCTCATTGTTCAAGGACTCTTCCCACTGTCTGATCTATAACCTGATCCCATCATTGTTATATCTGTTATCTGTTTGTGTCTCCCTTCTTTTGCCCAGTTCCTAGTCACTCTTGTGATCCATTGGAGGATTTATTTCCTTCCTTATCACAGCATGGTTCCGTTTCAGCACTTCCTGATGACGAAGACCTAGAGTTTTGACGATAGTACCTCAGGATTCACTTTCATCATTGGTGAATTCCTTTGCTTCAGTTGTTGATTATCATCTATTGATTGACAAACTGTCAAATCCTTTCCATGTTCGACTTCAGCTTACCCTTATTCACATGGCTTGGATTGTATTGGTTCTTTGGGATCTTTTATGAAGACCTTAGTTCCTCGTTGATGGACTAAGTTGTGCAAGACTATGTTCTATTCCTATATACAGCTTCCAGATCTTTGAAGACTCATCATTATTGTCTATTATGGCTTCGATCCACCTTTGTAATATACGTGGTTTTATACCCGTATCATATGATGTAATCAAATATTGTAAAGGAGCTAGTGCTCTAGTAAATTGAACATAGCATCCTCAGATGTAACTTTGTATATGACATTACTATGTATTTGTTTCAGGTACTCTCTCTGCTCCATTGGATTTCTGAGTTCTCCAAAGATAAAGATTATAATGTATTTCGACCATCGCTTCCCTCTAACCTCACACATTAGGGGGCATCTGTTATCCACCTGAATGGCACTTCTCCGTCCAAGTGCCTACATCCCTCATGTTGGAACACAAAAGGACATCTATGGATTGAGGTTTGCCTAAAACACTATAGACATGCTTATTATGAAATACCTTCCACATCCATCCAGCTGGTTACTTTGATTTATGACTATGTGAAGTCATATCCGTGACCTTATATTCATGCAACTCGTGGATCATACGCGAGTGTTGGGTGTTACAAGTCATGGATGGATGTATCCGTGGGTTGCTCTTGTGGAAACTCACAGATCATACGTAGGTTTTCCTTCTCCATACCCGTGGATATGTCCCTTGACATTTAAAAATAAAAACACGCATTTATTTGAGATTAGTTAAGCCATTTACCTTAATATCCTTAACTGTCTCAACCTCCTCAACCTTCGAAACTGCCTAATTTCATCCATATAAATACAGGCCTTGGGGAGGGTGTTGGATATATACATTTGGAGAGCAAAGTTATGCTGGTGGATTTGATACAGAAGTCTTTGGAGCAATGGAACTCAGAATCCTTTGGCTGCAGAGGAGTCCTTGTCTCAGGCATTGGGTTGTACTCTGAACTCTTTCATTATTGCTAATAAAGAGAATCCTTCTTCCATATGTGTCTCATGTATATTGGTTTGATAAATGTTTATGTTTTTGTAGTTTATATATGATTTATCTAACCTGCTTTTATATATATGAACCATCTTGTATCTAGAAGATTGACTCTTGACAGGTGAAAGAGGAGCAACCTTGAAGACTTTGGAAGTGAAGCAGAGCGGAAGAGGACAAGCAAGGATCAACCTTCATTAATTGAGTAAGTATTTCTCATCCTCCTATTTCCTATACTGCACTCTAGAAGTCAATTGTCTGCAAGTTAATTGAGTATGTTGGTAACCCCAGACCTATGGTTATAAGGTGTCCATACCTGTACAACACCCATGCGAACACCGAGGCCCCCATTTTGGATTATATTATATGTTTCATGTTTAAACCATAACCAAACCATATCCAAATTACCATAATGTTATATGGTGGAACCTTAAACAATGTGGAGCCATGGCATACATTATATACTATGCAACACATTCCATGCAATATCATATGTTAAACCATATCCGCAAACTTTGTAAACCATATCATATGCGCTATGTATTAAACCATATCCACACATGACAATATTAAACCATATCCATGCGCCATGTGTGGGATATATCCATACCATATCTTACCTTAACAAACTTTCCACCATTCAAAACTTTGGATAAACCATATCTGCCAACAGACTATGAGATAAATGATTTCAACATGGAATGTTATAAAGTGGTTGATATTACAATTGCCACAATATATAAACAATGCGGGAAGGGGAGAGTCCTGTGGGTCTTACCTCGAGACCTGTACCCCATATACCCATGTCTTAACCAGCATGCCATCAAGGTAAGCTATGGTAGGGAATGACAGATAATGGTTAAGTGTTAGCATAGCGGTTGTGATTTAAAATGGGTGCGTGGCCCCATGGACCGCGACGTAGGAATTTTGGCAGTTACAACATGCTGTGATTGCATAGAGTACAAGGAAGTTCGGCAATTAAAACACGCTGTGATTGTAGAGAGTACAAGGCAGGGTATGGGCACAAATACCGAGGTGCTCAAGTCATTAATGGGCATGATATCAAGGAAAAATTCGTACAGTTTGTATATTTTTGTCTTATTTGTAGGTAGTTTGTCTCATTTTGCATGCCAGAGGAGGTCTAGGCACATATAAAAAAAATTATACTCATTTCTCTCAGAATTTTGTAAGGAATTCAATGGTGCTATTTATTTCTGTTTCTGACAGAAATAATTCTAAAGTATTTCTAGAAGACTCAATTGTAATCTTTTGAAGACTTAATAGATTGGCCTTCCCATTGGAAGTGGCCCAGAGATGTAGCCCATGAGTGGTGAACTCCATTATCAGTTGTGTCTTCTATTTATGGTTTGCATTTGTGTGTTTATTTGATTTGTGAATGATCTAAATAATTTAAATTTTCTTTTGTTAAGCCTATTTAATGAGTATTTAACATGTAAATTCAAATGCAAATTAATGGCTAAAAGATCCTGAAATTTTAGATCAAGTTAATTTCATATCATTGGCCTTCACATAGGTCTTTCATTTGGATCATGGGATTGGTGCACAGAGTGCATAGGAGGAGATACATATTGTATTGGATCGGTTCATAGAGATTGTGGCTAACAAAGTAGAGGATGGCATTATATGATACAAAGTTCATACATGTCTAGTATCTAAGTCATAATTGAGGGAGAGGATCATGAGGGTTAGGCGTGATTCATATTTGGAAGGTAATTCTTGGTACTTGCACAAGTATGAAGTACCACAAGTAGTAGAGCTATTATATAGAGAGGTTCTTAAATACCATGGGTTACTTGAGCACATAGATAATGATTGGGGTATAAGATATCTCGATGTAGCTTGGAAGTAGTCGAACAAATTAGTAGGTTCAAAGTAAATTCTTGGTACTTGGTTTCCGCTAGAGGATTTCATTTCAAAGATATGGATAGGTAGGACTTCTATGATTATCTACATGGCTCTAAATTTTTTTGTAAGAGTTGTATTTGGTGGATTCCCTATTTGGTGACGGGATTCGAGCATTCATCCTAGCGATGGATTGTTTTAGATGGTAGATATTGTTGACATAGTTGTGACAATTATTGGGTTGCTATATTTCTGGGACGTCAGTATTGGAGAGGTTGAGAATTCTTATTTTTTGTAGGGAATATTGTCTTTTCTATCATTAAGGATCAAGTCTGAAAGAGGAGTTGTTAGGGATGAGATTAACAGTCTTCATTTTCTAGAGTTTATTCTTGAGATGATTAGGTTTGAATGCATAGAGGAGTCATATTTTGAGGTGTTTGTGTAACTTATGATTGCTTGTCTCTTTACAAGAATATAACTGGAGTCTTATGTTATAACTTGGCATACCAATGCGATGGGTAATGGGTGTTTCACACCTTATAGGAAAGTGTGGGACCCTGATGACTTTACTATTTATGGGAAAATCGAGATAGGTTCGCATAGAGGTACTTTGCAAATTATTTGTGGATACATACATGGGAGTGTTTGATATGCCAGTAAAGGAGGTTAGGCCACACTCATTTAGCGGGGTTAATGTAGTCATCAACCACTTTTGGGTAGGAGTGGGAGAGTTACATCACAATTTGATCGAGGATGCACATGCGGTAGGACAATTAGATGGGTATGATTAGAGTGGTGCAACATCAAACTGATGGTCTCTTTCTGAGACTATCTTGATATCTTGGGATTTCCATATTAGACAGTCATGTATCCAACATCGAAGTGGGACCCAACTTATGCTTTGATGAGATTAGTTCCCAAGTAGAGTAGTCCTATGAGAGTTTTAGTGAGTTGTTACAGCATCATGATGCTCTACTTATCGGTACTACTATGTAGTACTATTATGTTAGTATTTTGTCAAAACACGTATCAAGTGTAGGATGCTTCATCTCTTTTTTATTGGTATGGGATCCTGGTATCATTTCTAGTTTCAATCTGGTTCGGTTGATGGAGTGATAGGTTGTAGTGTAATTGCTTGAGGACAACCTATCTCGGGAAGGGAGGATTGTGATTTCCATTTTTAGGTGATCATTCTAGGTGGTTATTTGATGTCACTTAGGCCTAAGCTATTTTTTTTAAGTGATATTTTTGGATGGTATTGGGTATTCCATTGTATTTCCAATGATATTGGGGTAAAGAAGAAGATAAAAGAGGAATATATCATCCATTATGGGCATGTTTATTTGATTTGATCTATTGGATATGTGTATATAAAACCATAATTTTTATTTGGGGTTGGAAAACTCCATCCATCCATTGTGGTTTAGTTTTGGTAGACAGATGTACACCCTATCTAAACAAGGAGGAGGATCCATTCAGGGTCTTCACTTGAGCTTCATATTTTGGGTTGGAATCATCTTGGAGAGGTTTTGGATGGCATGATTTAATTATTTTGTAGTTTGAGGAGGAAACTCCATCTGTTGAGGTGGTCGTGGCATCACTTCCAAGTTTATTTATTGTTGAGTGTTATTAGTAGCTTCTATAATAGCCATTAGTTACTATTTTGTTGACACCAAAATATTCATAATAAAATGCCAAGTTATCTCTACTATTTCATGTTCAATTGGTGTGATTGCAATATGCTTTCCAAAATGTCTTATTATGTAATATACCTTATGTAAATATAGGCACAATTTATGATTAGTTGTGTAATTTCATCAAACAATTTGCATAACAATATTTTCTACAAACATATTACACGCATTCTATTAAAAACATACATCAAATATAAGTACACATAAGATATAAAAGACACCATGGAATTTTATTATGGATGGAACTCAATCAAAAGAACTAATTTCTTCTATAACAAATACATAGTACTAACAACAATCAACAAATAAACCTGGAAGTGATGTCAAACAAAAATATGAATCTCAAGAGAGGACACTAGATAGATCCTCCTCATTTCCTGGCTAGGGTGGATGTTGCACCATCAAAACCAAACCAACAATGGAATATTTTTTCCAAACCCTAACAAAACCTCTAGAAAAACCCCCACATGGTCACAATAAATCAATATCAAATCAAGATTCCCATAATGGATGAGTTCCTCCTCTTTTATGTTATTTATGAGCCCAATACCATGGAAAATACCATGGGACACCAAAAATCATCCATTGGAATATTCCCTTTATAATAAGATCCAAATAAATATCATAACAATTTTATACCTAAGCATCATCCAATAGACCCCTAGGATTATCACCTAGAAAGGGACATCACATTCCTCCCTTCCCAATGTTTCTTATCCTCAAGAAATGCATCCACAACGTGTCACTCATCCAAATGAATCAAACTGAATCTGAAAATTATATCAGGATCCCAAACTAGCCAAGAATAGGTGAAGCGTCGTCTATTTGATACATGATCCATCAAGGTACTTCCATAGTATTCCTCTCAACTACTGGAGATACGAATAGGATCCTAGTGTTGCAATAAATAGCTAAACTCCTCAACTGACTACTCTATTATGGACCCAAACTCATTAAATAAAGAACTAGATCTCGCCTTTATGTCTGTTGATGTACTTTCCAATACTAAAATCCATGGGTTCCAAGCAAATCTCAAAAAAATACCATCATGTTGATGTTGTGCCACCCTAATCATAACTATCTGCATCCTCCTCTCTTGGAACTTCAAGATGTGATTCTTGTAAGATCTCTCTTGAATTCCCCTATAAATGGTAAAGTCATTAGTGTCCCACACTATCCTGTAAGGTGTGAAACATCATCCATCACTTCAGTCTACCAATGATAACAACAGATTCCATCTGATTTCCCTTGAAGGACCAAGCAATCATAAGCTGCACAAACACCTCAAAATATGACTCCTCCATACACCCAAGCCTAAGCATCCCAATAATAAACACTGGAAAAAAAAGACTAACCATATCATATGTATCGGTACCTCTATCAAGCTCGATCATGCATACCAAAAAAGAAATATTTTTGAGTGTAAATAATAAGTATTAATGAGTCAATCCCTTAAAATGTAATGATATGGTGGAAACCTAATACGAGGAATTGACTTTGAGCCTACTAATCTATTCAGATCCTTCCAAATTGCATCAAGAGACCTACTACCCTAATCACTTTCTATGTGCTCAAGTAAACCATGGAGTCTAAGCACCTCCTTGGATCATATATTTGTCGCCTACAACACCTCATACTCATACAAATACCAAGAATAACCTACCAAATGTGAATCCCACATATCCTTCATGATACTCTTCGTAAGTGAGGACACAGGGCCTAAACATCGGAAATATCTATAGGAGATGATGCCATCCCCTACTTTGTCAGTTGCATTCTCTACAAACCAATCTGATCTCTTCTTGACACTCTATTCACCAATCCCATGGTCCAATTGAAATACCTCCATTATGGCAAAGATACCAACCACCTCATCCAAATTTCTTAGGTGAACATCCCAAGACTTGTTGTGTAACAATGATAGATATATTTACCACTTGATGTGAAACTGAGAAGTATCTAGTGTGTTGGTAAACCCCAAACGAATGAAGGGAAACTCATACTAAAGTTGGGAATCAAACTTGTGAGGATATTTATCCCTATCCCTCCCCTGGTGATATCCCAAATGAATATCGATCATCAAGGGATATGTTGCATCCTAATGCTCAACCATCCACTCCTTAATCCTGGGTAACCTCAATTCAATAGTATTCCTACTGAATTTGTCAAGTGGTCTCCTTAGAGAAAACACCCCGAATCTCCATTGTACACCACTGTGTGTCCATGTACCCTCCTTCATATTGCTGCAAACAACCATAACCTTATGTTCCATCTAGTATCTTGTATGTACTACTACATCCAACACTCTATTGATGTAATTTGAATCTGTATCTCTATGTGACTCTACATATGTTATATACCTATTCATCCAATCCATGGATGCATGTATTTCCATGCTATTTGGTGCACACATAATGTACTCAACTAACTCCTCCATGGATTTTCCCCTACCCCATAAAGGAGATTCATTATCCTCATAATGAAAAAAAGTGCTTGGTCAAAACCCTCCCATGTGAAATCTCTCCTCATGCACCTGCAACTCTGAATGTTCCTCATGTGGAAACATCATATTATGCTCCTACCTCAAACCATGAGTGCCACTCATTCCCTCATGTGTCATTGTTTTCAAATATGGTGTCTCAGCTTCTATCAATGATGAAGAATGTGCCAATCATAGTTTATAATAAATCTCCCCAACCTCCCATGCCTTGTCTTTTGTGAACTTAAGAGTAAGGTATTTATTCGAGAAAAAATACAAGTAATTAGAATTTATCTGCTCCAATGCTTCTTTAATGATTTGGAATTGGGTTCTACTGACCCCTCCCACAAATATTGTGTTCCTCTCGTTTAACTAGATATTCCACATAATATCTTCAATAAATTTATGAGCATCATCTACTCTCATTAACACTTGCACCAATTGCTACTCCATGAACAATAATCGGCCCTCCAAATCATGCAATGCCATCTTGTCAGCATAGTGTATGATGTCACATGAAGGACCAACTAACTCATGTGGATCTATGGAAATGAAATTATTCTCAAAAGGTAACACATGCCATAATAAGTTCTCATCCTGCTCAAGTTCACCCACTCCTAACTCATCATATCTAGATATAATCATGCCTACATCATCATACATGTCATAAATAGGATGAGGCGTGGTTTGCATATCATCATCAACATCATACATAGTGAGAGGAGTTGACTCCTTCATATCCTTATAATCATCATAAGTAGGAAAAGATACCGCATGTTCATCTTTGGCTACTTCGAAAACTATGTCATCAGTATATCCATCCATGATACTAGTATCATTAGCCTCATAAACTATTGTTTTGTTTTCCTCTATGCACTAATAATCAGTAAGACTGGCTGCATTCTTCTCCTCATGTCTTTCCTTCTTAGTGATCCTGAATTTCCAACCTGTAATTCCAAAGGAATCCTCATCCTAATCCTCTATCAAACGTCTGATCTTGATGGAGTAGTCTCAGAAAGACATATCTTCTTGGATTTCTTCTCCTAATGCTTTATACCTCTAGAAGTAGTTGGAATAACCAATATCTGAAGGTTTCTCCTCAAGGAATGTTGACAATAATATGCCCCCTGTTGGAGTCTCGTTACCTCCACTAGGATGATTTTCTATACTTCTCTACCTCTATATATCATTGTCTCATGTAATCACAGGCTAGCAAGAATTATTGCAATGTTTGTTGATTGATCGTTTTTGTTAAATTGTTTTCATTACATTGATTTATAAATTTCTTTAAGAAAATTACATTATGTCAAACATATTGTGGACATGCAGAGAATATGAGAGGAAACATTGGCTTTATTTTGTATTAGTTAGAAATACAACAATACTATTGACTATTATAAAAAATATCATGAGCTAAACACAAAAACTTGGAAACTAATGGTGCCAATGTCCACAACTACTACAGACAATACTATAGTCGACCCCCAAGAGATGATGACTCCCTTCTCGAAATTCACCCCTTATAGAATAAAATTGACCCAATGAAAGGGAAATCAACCCCATCAATTGTTCATTCTCTGTTGATAATTTCTACCGCACAACAAAGGTGGGGTTTCAATATCTTGGCCTTTATAAATGAAACCCTCAACTCCCCTTTGGATCCATGAATTTGACCTTAGAAGATATAACCACTAGAAAAGATCATACCCCACATGAAATTGAACTTAGGCCCTAGCTAAAACTTGACTTTACCAGTAAAGTTGAGTTCACCCTCATCCTCCCATAACTCAACCTCGCTATTTTGGGTCTTCAAACCCTCAAGCAATGCATCCCTGTCACAAATCGATGCCAATGAATTTTGGGATCTACCAACTATTGTCACACTTCACCAAAATGACATCGATAGGAATTTGATCCAAAAATATGGTGTGGCCTATGCAATATCACCCCCATCTTACTTCTAATACTTCAATATCAACTTAATTTTCTGCTCTACTAGAAGTCACTTGGATCTCCCATGAAATAGTGTATACAGTAGATTGATTCCTCCCCCAAAGAAGAACTCTACCATCCCTTATAAATTCACCAAGAAATAAATATGTACTTAAAGAACTCAACCTCCACTAGAAAGACCCCCCAACAATGAGTCGGGTGCTCTTCACAATAAACTCAGCCTCTCCATGGAAATTTTCCTTCCCCCAGTAGTAGACTTGATTAGTTAACTTGAATTCCACAATGGATTCGAATTTTCTAGGGAATTCACTCAAAACAAAGAACCTTGTCCAATGTGATACAGATATGCCCCTCGCAATAGATCTCAATCCTAAAAAAAAGCGACTCAACCACCATAAAACGTGTCCTTGGTATCTTATTTTCCCCTTAGGATGGTAATATCTCTAGCTCTAATACCACATTAACATCCCCGATGTAAACATAGACGAAATTTGTGATTTAGTTGTGTGATTTCATTAAAGAGTTTGCATAAAAAGAATTTCTACAAACAAATTACACTCATTCCATTAATAACATCCATCAAATATAAGTACACATAATATAAAATGGAAAGCATGGAATTTTATTATGGATGGAACTCAATCACAATAACTAATGTCTTCTATAGTAGTTACAAAGTACTAATAAAACTCATTAAATAAACGTGGAAGTGATGCCAAACCAAAATATTAAGCTCAAGTGAACACCCTAGAAGGATCTTCCTCCTTATCTAGCTAGGGTGGATGCTGCAGCACAGAAACGAAACCAACAATGGAAGTGTTTTGCCAAACTCCAATGAAAAACTATGGAAAAACCCCTATATGGTCACAAGAAAGCAATATCAAATCAAGATTCCCATAATGGATGAGTTCCTCCTCTTATGAACCCAATACCATGGACAATACCACGGGATACCAAAAACCATCCACTAAAATATCCCCTTTTTAATTAGAAGACACCATAATAATATAACAATTTTAGGCCTAAGTGTCATCAAATAACCCCCTGGAATGATCACCTAGAAAATTGTTTAAAGAAATATATATGTAAATTGAAAACTGTTGATGAAATCACACAACCACGCCATAATTTTACCTATGTCATCATTGGGGATATTAATATAGTTAACAATTCCACTAAGCCAACACTTCCTAGAATGAAAACTAAGAGGACCTACCATGAGAATACCATGGGTCTTGAGCCTCGCTAGATCAACCCCTTTACATAAATAAGCCCAAACTTGGGTTTTTACAATGTTAAAATCCCCCTTCATGCTAGTGTAATGTCCCCGACCCTCCGACTAGGAAAGAGGATGCTACTATACTCCAACATATGGGCATCTATCCCTACGAACATGAACATACATATATGTAATGCTGAAGCATGGTACTTATCTCATAAAACATATTATGAAGCATAATCATTCATATACACAACAGAAGTAAAACATATCAATAAAAACTCATGCATATACAGATCAGCATTTAACATGTATATCATCATTCATCAATGGTAATACGATTGTAGACACAAATCAGCTAAGAATACTTATCTTAATAAGAACTTGTTCTGCAACTAGCTACGTCGCTGCAACGTTCCACCCAACCATAGGCCTTCATGCTCCTTAATTTCTCAGCAACACTACCACCCCAGAGATGGGCATGATTCCCCAAGGAATAAGGAACTAATAGACTCACAAATAGCCAAGGATAACAAAACCACAAGGGTACACAATTCAGCCAAGCAAACACAGTTGGGTTTATCAGGCGAGCAACATATCAACCAAGCCAACAAGTTGGGTTTATCAGGCCATCTAGGAGTTGGGAAGGGCTAAATGCTAAGCTGGTGAGATCATTGAAGAGCTACAGACACCAACACCAGAGCCAGTCGGGCTTCTAGAACACCCACACACACCCAACACAAGGAAATCAATCCCTTCTCTACAACGCAGTCCCTTAGACCCTGATCTCCGTTCCAGTACTATTCAGGGGTTGTGGAGAAGCAATCCAACTCAGTATCTCTATCTGTGTAGTTCTCAACCCATTAGGTTTATCAAGCACCTCAAGCCCTCATTCACCACTCCAATGCAGTCTGAGGACAAAACCACTGCATGGAAGGAACCAAATAGCTATTTAAGCTTTTACAGGGGAAAAACATACTCAAACAATCATGGAAAATAACCGCCCATGAGAAACCCTGAGTCCATAGCACATAATTCCTACTACAATCGCTGGAAAACTTACACATATCAAAAAATGGGAAAAGAACAACTCCCAAACCATGCGTGATGGAAAAAGACACAGCCAAAGCACAGATCTATGAATGAAATCATGACCACGATTCCACGATGGAATAACAAAACATTACGCAGTATAACAACGGTGGGAAAAGACACAAAATCCCTATGTGAATCTGCAGATGAACCCAACCGCAGACTAACAATCCCGTGAGAAAGGAAGAAACCAGCCACAATCTAGCAATCCATCAGGAAGAGGAGAATGAACATGTTTGCAGGCCAACATTCAGTGAGGAAGAGGAGAGCCAAACCCCCAAACAATGAATCGTGGTTCCTTTTAACTCCACTCAACTTGGAGAAAATGAATAGCTCCCGATCGGGATAGTGGATAGGCCATCCGCGATGCAAAAGGCACGTCATGGAGAGAGTGCCGGCATGGGGAGAATGGAAATGTGGTGTAGTGGTCTTTCTGTCAGCGAATAGATGCTCCAATAAACAACAGAACAGTTAAGGATGGTGGTTGGATGAGACAAGGGAAGGTGAGTGAAGAGAGTGGTGACACATGGATTTTTTCCCCTCCTTATCCTTAGGAATTATGCCCCTTCTCAATTTGGTTGCAGTGAACATAGCTGTCTTGGTTCAATTAATTAAGATGCACATTTACATGATGCCACAATTTAATATATGTTCCGCATATACCGATATACCATTGGTAACAGTCCAATCACTGAAACATAACACAACCGAATCGATGGTGGGACTTTTGCCTTCAACTCCACACCATGATTCATTACAATATGATACATCACATACATTAATGCAAACGGGGTCAAAACCGGGGTGTTACAGCTAGTATGTCCTGGAAATCATGTTCCAGATGATCTCGGGTGTAAGGATCCCTACAAGACTTCTCTAAGACAATTAAAAATCTATAACATGGTACAATGGTGATGTGTATAACAAAATCTCTTTCCTCTCTTTATATATACAATATATGGAGGATAACATAAAACAAAGACTTAGGACCATACATGCAATCAACAAGTCAATTCCACAAGGGGCACTCCATGTGACAAAGATGTACAAGTGTCATACTAGGGTTTATCAAATCCCCATGGTAAAATGGACTCTAAGAAATATTATCTTAGGGCTCGAGTCTCTCCTCCAAGTTGGTGCACTCTCCTACACATTGTTAGTCCAATTATACCTTGTCCATGGTGGTTTCCAAGCTTCCTACTGCAAGGATTTACTCCTCTAATTTTGTGCCACATATCATCTCATGTTCCCAAATCTTCTTCATGTGTGCTTATGTGATTACCATTCTCTAATAGTTCTCCTCAACATCTGTTCCCAGTTCCATAACCATCTTCTATGAATCCTTGATCCTTAGCCCAACCATCCTTATGTCAAGTGTCCAATCTCTAAGGTGTATTGCATGTGGTCCCATGCTCCTAGGGGAAAGTGACCTATTTCAAGTTCTTATAATTCCACCTTCTAGGTAGCTACCTCTCCTAATCGAGCAATTGACTCCCATATTCTATGAACCTAATGGGTTCAATCCTCATATTTATTAGGGTGAAAACCTCCTTGGTAAAGGCGATATGCTAGCACTCTAATTGAGGTTGAGCATACACAGAAATTGAGTCATCCATGTGTCCATGAAGCATTGGTACCATTGGGCTAGGATGACCTAGTTCTCTCTTAGTAAGGTTAAACACTTTTGGAGTAACCCTGAAAGCTAACAATTTCTTTTTCTAATCAACTTATGCATAATTGTGCTTCATTTTTTCCCTATTTTATAAAAGGAAGAAAATGAAAAATTTAGATCATTAGGCTCATTAGTGGTTGTTATATCACTTTATTTTCACCCATTCTTTGTGTCTATTTCATGCTCCAACTCTCTCATATCCTCAATAAAAACACAATGCTTAACACACTTTTGCACAAGACTTCTTATTGACGTCTACCTCAAGAGTTCCCAACTTCCCATTGCATATGATAAACTTTCAATATCTTTATATGGTTTTCTATTAAAATAACCCTTTAGTAGGACCTCATAGTGCACCTTTCAAATGGGCTCCTATGTCTTGAAATTTCTGTAAACAAGGATTTGATGAAAATAAAAAGTTTTACGTTTATCCTAGCTATTTCTGGATCTTAACCTTGTAAATTTTCATCCTCAGGGATGTGATGAAATATGAACAAAACAAAAACAACAAAAAACAAAAAAAATTACAATAATTAGCGACCTTAATCATCAAGGTAATTCAAGAGAAAATATACCAAGTTTTTCCAATCTATTTCAACCCCGTAGGGAAATCTTATCATGCACAAACTAGATATTAAAACCTCTTATAATTGATGTAAAATAACAAATATGTCATTGTATTCTTCAATCACAATATTAAATAAATTAACATAATTACCCTTACCTTATTTCAAATCAACATGAAATATATAGCTAGAAATTATGAATTATCAAGAATATAGATGGCTGAAAATAAAATATGCAATTTACACAAGTTTTGGCTTTCCAGAAACTTCATTAATATGCAAAATATGAGCACCCATGGATTTAGACTAGGTGGTGATATTGTGTATTGTTAAGGAACTCCTTGTGACATCATGGGTTCAGACCTTTGCTAGCCTGCACCCCATGTAAGGGGGTTGTGTGGGTGCACCTAGGGGTATAGTGATAGTGGAAAATAATCGACCATGTGTCATGTGAGTACGATCCTCACTCAAGTTGGTGATTCTAGTAGTAAAATAATAAATAAATAAATAAAATATGCAAAAGATGAAGTTCATTTACATACCATAGACTTATCATAAGGCAAGTACAATCATATAACTCTTCACCAAGAAAACCTTATCTCACACCAAGGAGGCCCAACAAACATGCATCACACAAGCATGTCTTTAAAGAAATATGTCTCATCTTTTCCTCTACTTCAACAAGTACTACCTATGGTTTCATCTCGAAACCCTAATCTCCAAATATCCAAACGATGAAACCCTAACCATGTTAAAAACATATAAAAAAAGAAAACAATAATAATCTAACACAAAAATAATATGGAAACCTTGGTTTGTGCAGGTAAAACCACATGGCAATAATATCACTGATATTTTATTATTATTAATTAATTTTCTTGTACAACAATGGCAGGGGTCATTTCTATTTTATAGAATTCATATGAGGGTTCTGGAATGAAATGAAATACATTGGTATGCTCTAGAAATGTTCACCTTGAGGGCTTCATGCCCATACCCATCGGAAAGTGGGCGTTGTCATCCCCCCTGCAACCCACTTGATGCATACAAGTTGTGCATAGTCCTAGTCATATACTCTACATGAGGAATACTATAAATTTGGATATTGACTTCATCTATTAACATTCTCTCACTTGATGTTGATATCAAGGAAGTTCATTGCCTTTGTTTTGCATGCACATGTCATTTCTCAATGCTTCCTTCATCACATTTTCAACAAACCCGGGGGAGGGAGGGGGGGTGTTCACCATTCACACTTTTCAATTATGATATACTTTGTAAGCATATTTTAAATATTCTGATCAATATCAAATTTCTCCAACATGATCCTAACTTGTTCGACTACTTTCCTTATGAAATGGTACTTAATATCAATGTGCTTCGTGTGATCATGAATTGTTGGATTCTTTACTAAGTGAATGACACTTTGAATTCAAAATGAAAAGTGACATTCCCCTCCATCATTTTCAATTCATCAATCAGTTTCTCTAGCCATATCTACATTTTTTTGGCCTTAGTTGCTACCGCATATTTTTCTTAAAGGTTTGATAAGGCCACAATTGGCTGCAATTTATATGTCCAACTTACAGCACTGGCAACAAGAGTGAAAGTAAATTATGTAGTAGACTTTCATTCATCTCTATCTCAGTCAAAATTAGAATTTTTTAAACCCTTAATTTCTAAATGTATTAATCTGTAGAAAATAGAAGCAATTGAAGTGCCCCATGAGTCTAAGAGTATCCACTTCATAACATTCCAATGTTTTTTAGTAGGATTTACCATGAATTGGCTAACAATTCCCACTGCTTGAGAAATATTCAATCCAATGCTCACCATGGAAAGCATGAGCTTCCCTACTACTGATGAATACGGTACACGAGACATACTTGTATTCCCTTGTTCTATGATAGGATATTGTTCAGAAGATAAATTGAAGTGTGTAGGAAGTGGGGTTAATCAGTTTTAAAACCTACATATTGAAACATGGCAGAATATTTTCTATATATCAATTTTTAATTAACCACATCTTCCTACATGTTTTGTCCTTTTATATATTCAACCCTAGAATTTGTGTTTTTTATCTAAATCCTTCATTTCAAATGTTCTAGCCAATTGAGGTTTAAGATCAATTATTTTATTCATGTTGGGGTCTAAAGCCAACACATCATCATCATACGAGGTCTCAATTTTGGATCGGGATGAGATCTGGAGGGTTTTCGACAAACGAAGAACTCAGAGGAGGAAGGCTTGAGCAGGGTTTTCAGAAGGACGGAGACCTAATAGAAGAATGGAGGAGGGGAGTGGGGGAGGAAACGATGCCTCCCAAGTCCCTGAACCAATCGGCCTAAAAATCATAGATATCTCGGTAAATATAGATCTGAATAAGACAGAGAAACCAATGGCTAGGAAACCAAGGAAGTGTATGCCTAAAGCGGCCTTGATTCCCACCATGTTGGTTAAATCATCTAAGATCTAGGAAAAGAACCAATTCATGCAAGATCATGTGCTGATTGGGAAGTTTGTGGGTCTTCAAGCATTAGAAAAGTTTCTGGTATGATGGATCAATACGGAATGGAAGCCAAAGGGTCACTATGACCTCTAGTTGGGATCGAAGGGGTTTTTCATCATTTCCCTCCTAAACCTAGAATATCGGAACAAGACCCTGGATGGAGTGCCGTACTTCTTCTATTATACAGGCATTCTCTTGCAACCCTAGAAGGAGAATTTCTATCCGAATAAGGAGGATATGAGGGTTGCACATGTCTGGAACAGGTTGTACTCATTTCCAAGTGAGTATTAGCATACAAATATTTTGGAATATCTAGGATATACCTTGGGGAAATTTGTAAATATCTTGAAACAAACAAGGGATCAAAGGTATATGACATATGCAAGGATATGCGTCTACATGGATAGATTGAAATAATTTCCTGAAGCAATACACATGTCATGGGAGGATGAGGAATGGCTTCAAACCATAGACTATGAGCAGACCCCTTTTCGATGCTGAAGGTTCCATGAATATGGGAACCTCTTTAGATTTTTTCCAATGAATAGCCCAAAGATTAGCGGGGAAACAAAGGAGAAAGAGTAGAAGGATAAAGGTTTTACAAATGTCCCATCCTGTAAAAGAGGAGGTGGGTGGAAGGAGATTCAATACATTGGCACAAGAAACCCACAGTCTCAAAGAAATTTGAGATCCTTGAAGACCTTGTAGAAGATATCATGGAGGCTAATGAAGGAGAACATGCCAAGGAGGGGCAATGAAATGAAATACCCCAGACGATGCTGGAACAGAAGGGTCCTATGGAAGAATACATGAATCAGGAAAATAAGATTGAAGAAGATCAAGAGATAGGAAATAAAGCGAAGGATATGGATGTTGGAGACCTAGATATGGAAGGGATTAAGAAGGCATGTGCAGATGTAGGAAAGGGCTATGTTCCACAAGAACAAGTAATTTTTCTGAAAGAGGCCATCCTAAGGGCCCATGCTTCAAATTAATTATGGATAAGCCCAGGATCTCACAAGGAGACGAAACAAAAATTCAAAGAACCGACCAAGAAGGCTGGGAAAAAATCGAACAAACAGAGAGTGGCAGAAGCAAGCAGGAAGCTAGTTGAGCCAGGGAAATACCCGATGATAAAGGTGTCCTTAATCCTTTAGTTCCCTAATGAATATTTTATCATGGAATATTCAGGGCCTTAACAACCCATGGAAGATAAGAACTCTGACTAAGAAGATCAAGAGACAAAACCTGACAATTGTATTCCTTTAGGAAACGAAGTTCCTAACAAATAGAATAGAAGAATTTAGCAAGAAAATTTGGAAGGGGAGTGAGGGAATGTGAATTTATTCTAGAGGCTTTGTGGGAGGACTTGGGATCATGTGGGATCTAAATAGGGTGTCCTTGGGAAGATTCTAGGGTAGTAGATGTATTTATCAATAGAATTCAAAGTGATTGGTTTCCCTGTAGAAGGCATGATCATGAATATCCATGGCCCCCACAATCTATGGGAGAAGAGAGAATTCCTCATAGCCCTTCGAAGGGTCAAATCCTACAAGCCCACTAGACACTAGATTATGGGAGAGGAATCTAATATAACTATGTCCCTGGAGGAGAATAAAAGTGGTCGACGTAGAATGGAGGAAGAATGTGAGGTATTCAAGGATACCATTGAGGACCTTGTGCTGATTGACATCATTCCAGGAGAAGGATGGTTTACTTGGAACAAAAAAAGAGCAGGGGAAAACCATATAGCCTCCAATATTGATAGGTTCCTCGTATTGAAATTATTAATAGACTTAGGAAGTGAAATCCACTCAGCTACCCTCTTGGTAACCGGTTCAGATCACTCGCCCATAGAGTTAATGTGGAGTGGGTTGGGATCCCGATTCATGAAGTCATTTAGACCGGAGAAATTCTGGTTAGACCACCCAATTTTTGATGAAAATATCAAAACATGGTGGAATAATTTGAGTGAAGGAGGCTCGAGCATGTACAAATTTCAACAGAAGCTGAAGGACCTAAAAGCCAAAATCAAAAGATGGAACAGGGAGGATTTTGGAAACATATTTGCTGATAAAAGAACCATAGATATGCGACTCCAAGGGATCCAATCAATATGGATGAAAGAGGGATACACCCAATACTTGAGGATCTAGGAACAAAGCCTCAACGAAATATTGGAGGAGTGAGAAAAGCAAGAGGAAGTGTTATGGAGGAAAAAATATAGAAATCACTGTCTAAAGCACGGGACAGAAACAAAACTTTCTTTCATTGTTCTCTGATTCAGAATAGGATGCAAAAAAATATACTCTTTAACTACCTTTGGAGGGGAATGGGTGGAATCCAGGGAATAAATAGAGATAAACTTAAACAACTTCTTCATAGAAATTATGTCAGATCCGAGACCAGATAGAAGTATTCATATTGATAAAATTAATAGGTTCATCCACTCTTTCCTTTCTGTCGAGAAAAATGATCTTCTGATGAAACCCATAACCCTCTATGAAGTGGAGGAGGCGGTGTTTCAGATGAGGGAAGGGACAGCCCCAGGCCCTAATGGATTTACTGTCAATTTTTTTCATCACTATTGGGACCTCATAAAAATGGAGGTTTACAAAATTGTGGAATACTCTAGGACTACCAAGAAATTACTCCCAGAATTAAATGCTACCTTCATTACCTTAATTATGAAATGTGATGGAGCAGACTCTTTGAATAAATTCAGACCCATCAGTCTATGCAATGTGATTTGCAAAATCACCACTAAGTTCATAGCAAACCGTCTTAAACCCCTATTACCAGGGCTTATGTCTCCAAAGAAATCAGGCTTTATCGAGGGTAGATAGATAACATATGAAAAAATGTTGGTAAATGAATTACTACACTCCATAAGATAATAAAAAAATGCAAGGAATGCTGATCAAGCTTGACATCACCAAGGCCTATGATAAGTTTAATTGGCACTTCATGAGGTGTATTCTTGAAGCCTTTGGATTTAGGGGAGATTGGATTGACTGGATCATGCACCTAGTAACTTCAACCTTCTACTCCATCCTAATAAATGGGGTTCCATCAGGCACCTTCCTATCATTGAGGGGAATCAGGCAGGGGTCCCCTATCCCCCTTCCTCTTTATCCTAATGGCGGAAGGCTTGGGGAGGGCTCTGTAGCATGCAAGGGATAATGAGGAACTAAGAGGAATTAAAGTATATCCCGAGGTAGAGAATCACACTCATCAGCAATTTGTGGATGATACGATGCTCACAGGATACCCCTCTGTCCAAGAATCCAGACGATTTAGGACTTGTCTTTCAAATTTTGGCTCAGCCTTAGTATTGGAGATTAATGCCCAGAAATATCAGGTCTTCTTCTTCAATACCCCATGGGTTACCAAAAGGAATATTTGTAGGATCATGGGCTTCTAGGAGAGCTCCCTTCCATCCAAATAGCTAGGTACATCCCTGGTGACAAGCATGGAAAAAAAAATACTCATGGAGAGAACTCTTGGACAATATGAAAAAATTCCTGACCAATTGGACTCTAAGGCCCTTGAATTTCATGAGTAGGTTGGTGTTGGTAAAGTATGTCTTACAAGAAATGCCTTCCTACCTCCTATCTATGTTGGCATCCCTAAAGATGATTCTTAAGGAAATTCGGTGAATTCCAAGGGATTTTTATGGAGTGGTAACGTTGACAGGAGGAAATGGTCCCTGCTCAACTGGGACACGATTTTCACCCCAAAATCCCAGGGAGGCCTTGGCCTCCGAGACTCAGAGAAAGAAAGTATAGTTAGTGGAGAAATACTCAAGTGGAGATGGGTCTAGGGAAACCTTTAGGAGCGAAATTTCACCAACTTGCTAATTTTTTGTTTTTTTCAAAAAATTAATTCACTATTTGGTCATTTTTAGTCTCTAATATCTCCTATATTTATATAAAATATGTTTTTTTATCATAATATTCACCAAAATTTACAAGTTTCAGTGTAAATTGTATGTTTCATATTTAATATTTTCGTACCTATCTATATATATGTTATTTTCAATCCAAAATTATCGCCTAGAATACTATACTTAAGTAAACTATTATAATCCTTAAAAAATACCCCGGATGGATCACGCAGGACAAAGAGGCCTGGGTGGAAATATGGAACTCAAAATACACAGAGGGTTGCGAAAAAAAGGACCTGATACGGGTTCTCAAAATAAAAACAAGGCTCACACATATGGCACACAGCCTGACAGGGGAGAGCCCTCGTTCAAGCCCACAACTTCTGGGAAGTGAGGACTGGCAGGATGACCTAGATATGGGAAGAATCATGGAAAAAACTTCCACATTTTGGGAAGGAGGATGAATTCCAGCATATAAAGGAAGCATGCCTTAACTAGGGCTTGACCCGAGTAATTTATTCCTAGAAACCATAGACCGACCACCAGGATTTCGGGAACTAGGTGGACAAGGAATGGTGGGAACACATGGAACCGACAGACGATATAGACAGACTTTTAGAAGCCTTGGATAACCAAAGGATTAGAACTTACCAAGGGGAGGAAAAACTCCAATGGGGGTGTATCCCAATAGGGCCTTCCATAATTAAAGAAGAACAACATCTTGATTAATGCTACAAAGCCACCCACAGAAAACAAATGGGGAAATGTCTGGAAGAAAAAACATTGGCCTAAAATGGAAAATTTCAGCTGGTTGGTTATGAAAAACAAAATTTTAATCGGTGAAAATCTCATAAAAGAGGGTTGATGGGACCTTACCATTACTACTTATGTGAAGGAGAGGAAGAGACGACCAACCATCTTCTAGAATCCTGCGTGTTCACATCCTCAATCTGGGACAGGGGAGCAAAAATATTCAGGAAATCAGATAGGATGCTATAGCATCCAGATAGAACAATCAAGGAATGGTCCCGCAATCCCTTCTCTAACAACGTCCTGAACCGCGTTTGGGATTTATTTCCCCACCTTGTGATATGGGAATTATGGAGGGAATGGAACTTGAGAACGTTCCAAGGGAAATAGAACCCGACTACAAAAGTCTGGGAGGAAATTCTAACCAAATCTAGGGAAACCATAAGCATAGAGACATGGAATGACACAAACTAGGATGCAAATTCTTCTGAGAATATCATTCTCTAAAATTGGGGCCTCTCTCGCAAAAATCAACCGATGTCCATCACAACCAGAAGGACTAAGAAAATTTCAAGTGCAAACAAGTGGCTTCCTCCACCAAAGAGTGTCTTCAAGCAAGAATTCGACGGGGCTTCAAAAGGTAACCCAAGCCCGAGAAGATATGGGTTTATCATCATGGAATGCATAGGAAGGTTGGTGGGGTTTGGCTTTGGTTACATTGGCTAGGAAAGAAACAATGTGGCAGAAATTGATGGCCTCCTCCAGGGTTTCACCATGCTCAAAGTATAGGGATGGTTTCCCAGTATTACTGAAGGGGAATCTAAAGTGGTTATCCAAATAGAAATCAAAATCTAGAATGGCTCGCAAAGCCTTAAGGTAGGTCAGTCATGGCGTCTTCAAGAAAGGGTGGAATCCCTCCAAGCAATTCTCCGTGAAGGGATAGATATGAACTTCACTCACATCCGTCGGTAGGGGAATAAGGTGGAGGATCAGCTAGCAAGTTAGAGTATGGAGAAATGCCAAGGTGTCAAAGAAAAATATTGGAGGGAGGTGGCAGATATGACAATATGTGCTAGGTGTGTCGATATCATGTCCTTGGACATGCATGGAAATCAAGCTCATGAACCTTCAGCTTAAAGGGTGGCCCTAGACCTCTCGATAGGGCACATGGATGTGACAGAAGATCAAGGGTGGCCATGTGATGAGAGTAGGTGATTTAATGACACATTTCACCAACTTTGCTTAACCGTATTTTCACCAATGTGGGAGAATGAATGCACAGAGTGGGAAACTACGAACCCTACTCTAGATTTATTATCATCGTCCCATGGATGTACCTGGACCATCATGATATGCAGAAGAGGAATGATGTCAAGGGGTGGGAATTTGATATTTAGGGACTTGGAGAGCTGGGAGGTTTACCATGTCGAGCCTACGAAGAATGTTGTTTCCATTGTTGCACTGATAAGAAGCAACTCAAAGAGTAGTGTGGTTAATTATCTAAGAGGTTGAGGCAGGATGAATGTGCCAGCTAGAAGGGGAAGGGGAAGGGGAAAAAAATGGCAAACCAAGTAGAGGAAATGAAATGAGGAACCTGATCCTAGACCAAGGCCCTATGGTAATGTCATAGTTTCAAATTAGCCTTCCTCAAGGAAATACAACATATGGTGAATGAGGCCAAGAAGAACTTGTGGGTGGTCTTGGACAGTGAGACCCTATAGGAGTAGTGTTGGAAGGTGGAATACTGGATCTTGGATCCATCACACACAATCAGCCAAGAAATCCAATATGAAAATACTATGGCTCTTTTCTGAATCATGAAGAACCTCCTTGGTCGGGTGGCCTGGGATAAGGAAGCGGATGAAGTCAAGCTGGGGCACCTGGAGAAATGGTGGGCTGATGTCAAATCTAACCTATTGCACTTGAATTGTAAGGTGGACCTTCTCTTGAAACATCTTATCATCCTAATCCATCCTACTCCCATGGTTATCCAAGGCGATCATCCAACGACTGAGGGTCCTCAGGAAACCGAAAGGAGGGACACCTCCTATGTGCTACTGTAATGACGATGATGGCATGCATCTATGGCCTTTGGTTTGGTGGTTATTTTTAGACTGATGGAATTCCTATTTTAAGGTTTATGATATTTTATACAGTAATTAGTGGTCTTCTATTTGGTCATGTAGTTAGACTGGTTGGTCGGTTGTTTTGTTGGTTTGTTAGGGGATGTAGAAGGGTGTCTATTATTTTCTCTCTTTATACGGCTGTAAGGCCTTTCTTGTCAAGGAAATTTTTGAAAATTTCATGGGGAATGATTTGGACAGAGATAATCATGTAAATCTTCTCAGGTTTATAAATCCTCATGTGTTGGGTTTGGCTACAAAGAAGGGCCTTTTTTTGTAATCATTTTCCATCTTTAATACAATGTCTTCTCTTACTTGCAAAAAAAACACATCATCATCATCCAACAAAAACATAATAAAATGACCATCATACTTTAATAAGAATAAATCAATCCAAATTTTAAGTACAATACCAATCATGAGTATTAAGCCCTAGCACAAGAGTGTGCTCTTCATCCCCAAGAAACCTTAGTGGACCTTGAGAGAGATAGAGATAATCAGATAACCCCCAAATTTGATTCTAGTTATCTTTAGTTGTGCTCCTTGAGGAGTGCACACCAATTGAGAGAGATGAGCTCACTTGAATGTGTTAAATTAAATGTGAAAAGACTTCTATTTATTCTTTAGTTTACTTGATTTTAACTCTTGAGTCTGACTTGTAATTTTGTTTTCTATGTCCAAGTTCCTCCTTTTACTAGGGAAATTTTCCCTTTCTTGTATTTTTCTTTCTTCAGTATTTATTCAATAGATTATATTGAATTATTTGGATGTTTCTTCATCATATTTAAGTTATCCTCATTGATGTCTCCTCACATGTGGTCGCATTCTTCACTAGAGCTCTAATGTTGATTTGACCATACTCTAAGAAGTCACAGACATTTCTTTGAGGCAACTGTCAATTTCAACATTAGATTAGACGTCTTTGAATAATATAAAAGGAGATAAGATATTCTTGTAACATAGACAAGTCATATCACTCTATAAGAATATGCCACTCTTTCTATGGAGCACTCCCACACCTAGAGTACACAATGCGACCTTTATCCTACTACCACTCCAGTCAACACATGATTGGACGAGGCTAAGCATCCAATCTACAATACATATAGTCAACACATGAGTAATTATGGCTAGGATAGGTTTATTTTATCCCTAAGTTTTGAACCCGTTTGAGAGAATGATTTGTGAAATGTTTTCTCGATACTAGAACCATGGAAAACATCAACACTCCATCTCAACAAGGGAGAGATTATGTGTCATGCTAAGAAGCTAACATGGTGAGAATGTCATTCAATACTGCATTTTTATTTGTAGAAATTTAGGCCTGCAGTAGATTAATTTCACTCACAGCAATTAACAATTGATCATGCAAATTATCAACAATGGAGACTGAATATGGAGTTGTAACACAAAATTATATTAACTGAGTGTACAATAGCCAACCCTGTAATAACATAGGCTGCTGAATATATATAATACATGAGCAAATCTAATGCATAAGGAAGCATCCAAATCTAGCATAAAGCAGGCTTACCCAAAATAGGCAAATCCCCCATAGGTGTAAAAAGATGATCCCAAATCTATCAAGGACCCCACGAATTAGCAAGGGCGCATGGGAAAGCTAAAGAGTGGTCAAATGGAAGCTCATACATGATTTTGCATGGAGGAAAGAGTGGATGATGAAAGGGGAATAAAACAGGTTCACCTCACCTAGTCTAGCTTTCCTTATGTGCTTTAAAAACTGGAAAAGCAGTCAACAAAGCAGAAAAAGCAGAAGGGCGCCTAGGAGGCCAGGAATAAAGTAGATTTGATTCCCGGGACTTTCCCAAGTGCTCCATGAGTCAATAATGGCAATTTTGACCTCTATGGATAGGCAATTGACAACTTGCACATGGTGCGACTCATGGACTAGGAAAATAAGACAAAATAAATGAAATAATGTCTAAGTGGGTAAATACTATGGGTTGATTATTCTAACACCCCCCCTTAAGCCTGAATTTATGAGTAATAAATCAAAATATAGGGCCTAGAAACAAGGCTTAGTCACCCTTTTACATACTGCAAGTCCATATGAACCAAGGAAAGAGGCAAAACCAACTTGGGAAAATCCTCCCTTAAACATGGACTGTAAAACAAAATTGTAGAATCTTGTCTCCACTCATGCTTTGACAGCATGATCAGCAATCCCCAGCAGTGATTTGATATTGCTGAAGGTATTCTCACAAAATGATTTTGTGAATATGTCAGCTACTTGTTCTGAAGAAGAACATAAGAGTAGGTGAATGGTGCCATCATGCACAAGCTCTCTGATGTAGTGCATGTGAATCTCAATGTGTCTGGTTCTCTACTTCTGAACTGGATCCTTGCAGATTCGAATGGTACTCTGGTTATCACAGTAGATGGTAGTTGAGTACTCAGGTTCGAAACTACACTCTCCAAGTAAACCCTGCAACCATAAACACTGAGTTGCTGCATTGACAACTCCTCTGTACTCAGCTTCTATAGATGAGAGTGCAATGGCACTATGTTTCTTGCTTGACCAACTGATTGGCCCTTCTGCAAGCATGAACACATAACCTAAAGTGGACTTCCTGTCAGTGCTATCACCTGCCCAATCACTGTCAGTAAAACCAATTAACTCAAGATCAGAATTGGCTTTATAGAAAATCCCATCAGTCCTTTTTCCCTGAACAAAGCTAAGGATCCTCTTTGCTACTTTCCAATGGATCTCATGGGGATGATCCATGAATCTAGAGGCAACACTGACTGCATAACAAAGACCAGGTCGAGTATGTGTCAAATACAATAAACATCCAATCAACTGTCTATACAAAGTGTTGTTTACCATCGGTGGAGAATCATCTTCCTCCAGCTTTACTCCTGAAAGGAAAGGAGTTTTGCTTGCTTTGCAATCTTGCATTTTGAATTTGATCAGCAAATCCAAGGCATATTTGGACTGGTGCACCTTGATTCCAGCTTTGGTTTGAGCAATCTCAAGCCCCAAAAATTGACTTAAGAGCCCCAAATCTGTCATGGAGGAGGCTTGGTTCATAGCTCCTTTTAGGGAAGCAATCTCAGCCTGTGAGCTTCCTGTAATGAGGAGGTCATCAACATATAACACAATGATCATTAATGACCATTAATTACCTTCAGATAGACATTTGAATCTGATTTTCACCGAACAAAATTCAGAGATAGCAAGAAGCTATCTATCTTGGCATACCAAGCCCTGGGGGCTTGCTTTAGCCCATACAATGACTTTCTCAACCTGCACACAAGAGAATGGTTAGTAGCAAAACCTTGGAGCTTCTGCATATATATCTCCTCAGTGAGATCACCATTCAGAAAGGCACACTTTACATCCATGTGATGTACCTCCCATTGCCTTGATGCTGCAATGGCTAG
>LPNX010044900.1:505876-579317 GCA_001517045.1 Pseudotsuga menziesii
TGGATCTGATACCATCTATAAATTCAGGCCTGCAGTATATCAATTTCACTCACAGCAATTAACAATTGATCATGCAAATTATCAACAATGGAGACTGAATATGGAGCCGTAACAAAAAATTATATTAACTGAGTGTACAATAGCCAACCCTGTAATAACATAGGCTGCTGAATATATAGAATACATGAGCAAATCGAATGCATAAGGAAGCATCCAAATCTAGCATAAAGCAGGCTTACCCAAAATAGGCAAATCCCCCATAGGTGTAAAAGGCTGATCCCAAATCTATCAAGGACCCCACGAATTAGCAAGGGCGCATGGGCAAGCTAAAGAGTGGTCAAATGGCATCTCATACATGCTTTTTCATGGAGGAAAGAGTGGAGGATGAAAGGGGAATAAAACAGGTTCACCTCACCTAGTCTAGCTTTCCTTATGTGCTTTAAAAACTGGAAAAGCAGTCAACAAAGCAGAAAAAGAAGAAGGGCGCCTAGGAGGCCAGGAATAAAGTAGATTTGATTCCTAGGACTTTCCCAAGTGCTCCATGAGTCAATAATGGCAAGTTTGACCTCTATGGATAGGCAACTGACAACTTGCACATGGTGGGACTCATGGACTAGGCAAATAAGACAAAATAAATGAAATAATGTCTAAGTGGGTAAATACTATGGGTTGATTATTCTAACAGTATTGAATATGCATATGTATGGTACTTGTATTACATCATCATATATATGGCATCTGTATTAGAACTGAATTGTGTTAGGTTTTTTAAAGATCTAATTAGATTATCTAGGATCTTTATCTGAAAGAATAACAAGTACAACAAAATGCATAAAATATAAAAGATGCACAAGACACAAAGATTTTCATTGGGGAAACCATAAAGGAGAAAACCCCACAAACTTCTTCAGAATAGTAAGATGATCAAAAGAAGTAATAAGAAATGTTCAACAACTATCTTTTTCTCCTCCGGTGACTGTCTCTCTTTCTCTCAAACACCTTAGAGAGTGTGTAAGATATGTATAAATGAGGGAGAGTGTTAACCCAAAAATCCCCCACTTAGCTCTCAATGGCCTACACCACCCAAGGAAACTATTTCACAACTCTCATATCACTCCATTAGACCTTCCATTAGACCCTCGCACCTCCAAAATATCCTAAGGATGAAGAAAAAGGGCTAACAACCCCAAAAAGGAGCCCAAAATAGCCCCCTAGGAGCTAAATCCCTAAAAAAGGGGCTAAATTTAGGGTGAAAGGGGCTAAAGTCCTAAACAAGGGATTAAAACCCTAAAATCCTTTGGAAAATCTATAAAAGGAGGGTGAGGGCTCACTCTCAAAACACTTCTCCCATTTCCTATTGTTATGCTGCCCGTGGATGCTTTGAGACCTTTTCCTCTCAAACCACCCACACTCCCTCTCCTCCATCTCCATTTCCATTCGAGCCATTGCTCCCCAACCAAGATAGAGGATTCCACAAGCTAGGGCATGGTCTCCCATTCCCACTAGAGAAGGTATACTTGTGCTTTCATGTTTTGCTTCTTAGTTATTTAGTTTGCTTTGATTTCTAACCATTGTTTTTATTTTGCAGGTTTTGCTTAACATTGTTTGCAGGTTTTTCCATTATAGCTTAGGTTTATTTTGCAGGTTTTGAAGGTGGAACACTAACCCGTGTGTGCAGAGGGGTTCATCACCATTTGCTTCTTCTTCTTGCTTAGATTAGCTTAGTGTTAGTTTATTATTCTGTCATTTACATTTTCGTTTCGTTTTTCAACATTTACCATTAGTAAGAACCTACCCTTCTGCCCTATAGGCAGAAGGGAGCCATTCCTACCACTGTAGCAGGGGGAAATCATTTCTATAGAACTAGCGACCATACCAGGTCGATCCCACAGGATCCTTGGGCAAAAATTTTAATTTTTCAAGTTTTTTCAATTTTACCCTAGTTTTCAAAAAAATCTTATTAAATTTGTCTTACATTCATTTTATTTCTTGTTTTAGGTAATGCCGAAGCCTCTTCTAGGAAAAACCGAGTCGGATTGACCATAGTACCAGTTACTGTCGGCCATATCTGACTCTGTCTCACCAAGAAACCCTAATCCAGAGCAGGGCGCTCTTATAGAGGAAAAAGGTGAGACTGGGGCACACTTAATGGGAAAACAGGTGCACTTGGGGCGCACTTAATCCCTCGAGAAGTGCGAGTTCAGCCCAGAAACTTAGGTTGCATCTTTTTTTGCATTCTGTGCGACCCCCCCACTCATTTCTAAAAAAATATCGCAGCCCCCTCGCCAGATTTGGTCAGAAATGTGTAGCCTGTCAAACAGAACTTTAATTTGAATTTAATAGATTGTAAATTTCAGTTTCAGAGGACTGTTAGTGCGGCCCAGCCGCCTCTATCTACCACTGCAAGTTAATTTCATTTCCTATTTTCATTTTCTGCATTTTATTTCATGAACAATGTGTAAATGTTATGTAAATCATTATGGCTTAATAAAATGAACCTAGTCTAACTAAAATCAACTTAAAACCAACGATCTTGCTTCCCCTTCCTCCTCTACCTAGTCATCACCCTCTGGTGTATTCTGGGATACGATGAAGGGAAAGCTTGTATAGATCTAGGCACTCCATGATATTGTTCCAAAACCATTAAAACCAGTTGACTTGGAAGGTAGAGGGGGTAGAGAAGGAGGGCTTCTCATGGCGCTAAGCATCCTCCTTGTTGACCAACCTAGCATCCGAAAGGTGACCTGAGGATCTACAAATGGGCTTAGTCCCATTGTGTTGAGAGCCCAACACCTTCTCTTGGTTGAAGAGGAATATCACCATGAGGTAGAAATCTAGTTAGGCCAGCAAATGTTCAGGGTTAATCATTGTACTTGTTCACAATTTCTATTTATTTATGCTTGCATAGACAACCTCAATGACAAGAAATATACCATGATGAATTCATAAACCATATTGCAGCAACCAAATACCATAAAAACAAGCAAACAAATACACCATACCAACTAATTAACCCAACTCAGTTCATGACGCTGAGTGAGCCTTAAAATTTACTAATTTACACTAAGTACAAACAACTCTGCAGTCTTTGAGGACATAAGTCCCTAATTTCTTCAACTGCGGGAAGTACTTGGGACCTACCCATAAAATCATTGTAAGGAGTACCACAAGAATGCCAAAGTAGCTGGCTACTGAGAGGAATTGCCAAGCAAAATGGGCAACGACCCCTTCTGATTGATTAGAAGCACCTGTGAGGAACAAGCCAAGCGCTGTCTTTCAGCAGTCTTGGTGGTCGAGTGACCACCTGTAGCCAATAGGAAGCCACTAAAACCAGGGTCCAAATCTCATTACCACTAGTTTCACATATAAAATCAAGCACAATTGATCCTCCACGCTCTTCCTCATGCCTGAGAGGTGAACTACCACCATTTGGAACAATCGATTGGCACCATCAAAGCCACTCTTAGTGATCTCCCACACCATCAGAGGGACACACAACCTCTGATTCTGATTCAGACCCATATCATTCTGAACCAGACCTCCACACCGCACCATCAAGCCCCATGGCTAGTGCAAACCCGGATCCATTTTTCAGCTTAACCTTAGCAAGTGGACCCATGTCCACATCACAACCTGTCACCCACAACTTGGCAAGTGGACCAAGCACAGTCATACAAACTGTCATTAGCTAGTAGCCAGTGTCACGTCCCCATGCCTCCGACCGGCAAAGAGGACGCGATCCATGGGATTAACCATGCAGACTAACAGCCCCATGAACATATATAGGCTTAATAAAATGCTGAAATGCTAAAATCGAATGCTGAGAAGGATGCATGACGGTATAAGATGCACAAATTCAATTGTTCATCATACACAACTTAATTAATTCATCTTGTACAGCGTAAACAACATGCATTCACTCAATCATTCTTTCAACATGTTCATTTCCATTTAATTAACAGTAAATTATACAATTTCAGAGGTAAAATACACAAGCTTACTTATCTTATAAAATCTTCACTCCGCAACCAGCTACGTCGCTGCAACGTTCCACCCAACCATAGGCCAGTGTGCTCATCAATATCTCAGCAACGCTGCCACCCCCGAGCTGGGCATGATTCTCCAAGGAATAAGGGAACTAGCAGGCTTACACATAGCCAGGATACACAAAAACACACAGCCAAGCCAACCGAGTTGGGTTTATCAGGCCACTAAGGAGTTGATGAAGGCAATTTGCTAAGCTGGTGAGCTCCTTACAAAGCCAAGAACACCTACACTCGAACTAGCCTGACCTCTAAGACACCCATCCACACCCAACACAGGGAATCAGTCCTTTCTCTGCTACACAGTCCCTCAGGCCCTGCATTCCCTTCCAGTGCTATTCAGGGGTGATGGAGAAGAGGGCTAGCCCTCTAGCTCTGTCTGTGTGGTTTCTAGCACCAGGTTTATCAAGCAACCAAGACAACACCCTTACTTCTCACACAGTCCAAAGACCAACAATTGCACTCAGGCAATCAATTCAGCTCTGACAGCTTAAATAAGGAAAAACGAATTACACAGCCCCATACGTAATAGCAAAAATGGCTCACAACATGGGGGAAACACATAGTCCTTAAGCTTATCAGGGAAACCAACTCACAGCAGGGGAAAAACGCCCCAAATATCCTATGCGTGAGGCCAATAGTTGCCGAGACAGTAAAAAACGTGAATGGCTCTTCACAGCCATGGTAAAAACACATGAAATCACAAAAATGTGAATGGAAAAAAATGCACCGGCAACTCCCAAAACGTGAGGAAGACAACCCAGGCCCTGGCATTACAAAAATGACCTCCCATCCATGGGAAAAATGAAGCTAACAGCCAAAATCATGGAAAGAAAAACACAGGAAAAACTCCAGCTGCTCCCAAAACGTGAGGAAACTGAAAAACGTGAATGCATAGCAAAATGGAATACGTTTTTGGGCATTTTCCTTGCCAAGGAAGTCAGAACATGTTTTTCAAAAATGGTTCTCTGCCCAATTTGAATTTTGGTTGCCCATACTCTTCCCATCCATGCAATAACTAACTCAACCACATTCTGGCAGAAATAAATGATTGGAGAAAAAGACAAGAAAGGTAGTTGACAGCTTGATGGGTTTTCTCATAGACATTTGGCTTTTCCCCATTGGCCCATAGGCTAAATATTTCACCCCCCTTATCCTTAGAAAATCATGCCCCATTCGATTTAGTTTCCACGACCGTAGCTGGCTGTGTCCATTAATTAATTATGATGCATATTTACATGACGGCCAACATATTATATGCCGCATGCCGCGATAGATCTTCGGTGACAATTAAATCCAAAACATAGCATTACCGATCAATGGTGGGGCCTTGGCCTTTAGCTCCACACCATGATCATTACAATATATACATCATATACATCTAATGTAACGGGGTCAAAACCAGGGCATTACATTCCCCTCCCCCTTCAATAGCACTGTCCTTAGTGCTTACAAAATTGAACAAAATGCTACACTGGCATCACCTCAGTGTTCCGCAGAATTGAACAAAAATGGATGTACCAATCGCATGACATCCTCCAGCTCCCATGTAGCCTCTTCAGGTCCGAAGTGCTCCCATTGCACCTTTACCTGACCTATGGCTCCGTTCCGGAGCATTGTGACCTTCCTGTCGAGGATGCGCATTGGCTCGATTCGGAACTCTCCCTCGGGTTCCACCTGAATCACATCCCAATTTATCACATGGTTAGGATCATGTACATATCTCTTAACCAAAGAAACATGAAAAACATTATGAGCTCTAGTGCTAGCAGGCAATGCAATTCTATATGCAACTGGCCCTATTCTTTCAAGCACTTCAAACGACCCACAATATCTCAGTGACAACTTGGCACAACTTCCAAGCTTCAAGGAACTCTTCCTTGCCCTCACTCTGAGGTAAACATGATCCCCAACACTAAATTCTCTGTTCACCCTATGCTTATCTGCATAGCTTTTCTGTCTGTCCTGTGCTGCTTTCAGCTTCTGCCTAATCTTTACAACCTCTTGCTCCATTTCCTTGAGCAATTCTGGTCCAAGCACAATCCTGTTCACTGGATTGTCCCAAGTCACTGGTGTCCTACACCTTCTTCCATACAAAGCTGCATACGGACTCATCCCCAAGGATGCTTGATGTCCATTGTTATAAGCAAACTCTACCAAGTGCAAGTAATATTCCCACTTGGTTGGTTTGTCCATCACATACATGCGAAGCATGTCTTCGAGCACCTGATTAACTCTCTCGGTCTGACCATCAGTCTGAGGATGGTATGCAGTGCTAAAGTTTAGCTTTGTACCCAAATCCGCAAACAACCCCTTCCAAAAGTTGGAAGTGAACTTGACATCTCTGTCAGAGACTATTGCCTTTGGCAATCCATGCAATTTGAATATCTCCTTCATGAAGATCTTTGCAATGTCACCAGCCTCATACGTAGACTTAACTGGTATAAAATGTGCTTCCTTAGTCAACTTGTCTACCACAACCATGATGGAATCATGTTGTCTCCAAGTCATCGGCAATCCTGTAATAAAATCCATGGAAATAACTTCCCATTTCCATTCCGGAACTGGCAAAGGATGCAACAAACCTGCTGGATGTTGATGCTCAACCTTCACCTGTTGACATTTCATACACCTTGAAATGTATTCATCCATATCCTTTTTCATACCTGGCCAAAAGTACTACTTTCTAGCTGTAGCAATTGTCTTCTGATATCCTGGGTGACCAGAATACGGAGCTTGATGGATTTCATCCATAACAACTCTCCTTAAATCTGCTAGATCTGGAATATAAATTATGCCTTTAAAAGTGAGAAGCCCATCTTCTTCCAATTTATATCCCTCATACCTCTTCTCAAGACTTTGCTGCTGCAATTTGTCTTTTACCTGCTCATACAATTCATCTCCAGCAACATGATCAACGATCTGATGCCTCAAATCTGATTGGCAAATACTAAGAGATGCCACATGCATTTCCTGCATCTTCCTACTGAGTGCATTAGCTACCTTATTCTCCTTTCCTTTTATGTGCTTGATCTCAAAATCAAACTCACATAAAAACTCCAGCCATCTTGCTTGCCTAGCATTCAGAGTAGGCTGATCAAATAGATACTTTAGTCCACAGTGATCTGTTCTGAGCTCAAATCTCCTACCCATCAAGTAATGTCTCCACATCTTGAGAGCATGTACTATGGCTGCAAGCTCTAGATCATGAGTGGCATAGTTCTTTTCATGCTCCTTCAGCTTCCTCGACTCATAACATATCACATGGTTGTCCTGCATAAGGACTCCCCTAAGCCCTTGTCCGCATGCATCGGTACACACCACAAAGTCTTTCTCTAGATCTGCAACCTTCAATACTGGTGCACTAGTGATAATATTCTTCAACTGCTGGAAGCTTTCTTCACATCTCGATTTCCATTCAAACTTCATCCCCTTCTTTTGCAAAGAAGTGATGGCATGTGCAACTTTGGAGAATCCCTCAATGAATCTCCTATAGTATCCTGCAAGTCCCATGAAAGATCTTACATCTGTCACATTTCTTGGAGTAGGCCAATTCATAATGGCTTCTATCTTTTCAGGGTCCACGGATATACCCTCCTTTGAGATAATGTGACCCAAATATTGAATTCTATCTCTATAGAAGTCACACTTGTTTAGTTTTGCATACAACTGATGCTCCCTGAGCACTTGCAATGTCAGTATCAAATGCTCTTCATGCTCTTCCTCATTCTTGGAATAAACAAGAATGTCATCAAGGAAAACAAGAACAAACTTGTCCAAATATTTGCTGAAAACACTATTCATAAGGCACATAAATGTAGCTGGCGCATTCGTGAAACCAAATGGTACCACTACAAACTCATAGTGCCCATACCTTGTCCTAAAGGCTGTCTTATGAATGTCTTCATCCTTGATCCTTACCTGATGGTAACCAGACCTCAAGTCAATCTTGGAAAATACCTTTGCTCCTCTCATTTGATCAAAGAGGTCATCAATCCTAGGCAAAGGATATTTATTCTTCACTGTAACCTTATTCAACTGTCTGTAATCGATACATAACCTGAGTGTACCATCTTTCTTCTTCACAAATAGAACCGGTGCTCCCCAAGGAGACACACTCGGTCGGATATACTTCTTGTCCAACAACTCTTGTAGTTGCATCTTCAATTCTAGCATCTCTGGTGTACTCATTCTGTAGGGTGCTTTGGACACTGGTGCTGCTCCTGGCACAAGTTCAATTGTGAAATCAATGTCCCTCTTTGGAGGAAGCCCTGGAATCTCATCAGGAAACACATCCCTGAATTCCTGTAACACCTGATAGTCCTCCAACCTAGGAGTTTCATCTCTTGTTTCCTCCAAAATCTGAGCTGCATACAACTGGAAACCCTTCCTACAGAACTTCTTCAACTGCATAGCTGAAACCTGCCTCACTGAAATTACCTTTGGAATACCTTTCACAACTACTAGGTTCCCTTCTTCATTCATGCATTCGAAAGTCTTATTGTAGCAATCAAGCTTCACCCTGTGAGCTTCTAACCAATTCATTCCAATGAGAACATCCTAGGAACCAAGCGGTAGAACATTCAGATCTACACAAGTGACCAATCCATTCATGACCAATGGACACTTCTCTACCACTTCACTGACCTTCCTCTTAGTTCCAGTGGCTAGCTGAACTAACCAAGACTTCCTATGCTTTACTTTCTTAAAAGCACAAATATCCACTACTCTAGGAGTAATGTAACTGTGAGTAGAACCAGGGTCAATCAAAATAGAAACAGATTGCTCAGCAATCTTACCTGCTACTTCAACCATAGCTGACTGGTGATCTGCCTGGCGGTCCTCCAGTGCCGCATAGATCCTGGGAACTGCTCTTGCTACTTGACCCACTGTTTCTGCTTCTTGAACGTTATAAGCTGGTCTTGCACTCTCATTCTCGAGTGGACAATTTCTGCACATGTGGGGTCCTCCACATTTCCAACATTGAAGTGGCCCTCTATTCTGTTGTGGATCCTTAGGCTTTTCTCTGGTCACTCCAACTGGCTTACTTGCAGCTTGAGATGGCTGCTTTTGCTGATTCCTGAAATTAGAAGGTTTAAAACCTTTCTTCCTTTGGTCAAACTTCTCGTTCTTCTTGTCCTTCCATGCCTTATGGAAATCAGGCTTACCCTTGCTTTGCTCATAGCAATACTTAGCCTTCCTTATTGCTTCTTCAAGAGTTCTAGGTTCATAAAACTCAATTCTATCTTTATAAGATTGAGCTAATCCACTCAGAAAACATTGGACCTTCACTTTTTCATCTCTGATGTACCGGACATACCTTAACGGCTCCAAAAATTTATTTGCATACTCCTCCATGGTCTGCTGTCCCAATCTCAGCTCATGGAATTCCTTAATCTTGTCATCATAATACCTGTCAGAGAGGTATTTCTGCTAAGTCTTCTTTTACTGATCCTCTTCACTTGCCTGAAGTGTTCCCACCAAATGGATGCCCTTCCATTCATATTGAATATGGCAACTCTTGCCTTCATGTTTCCTGAATAGTCATGTACTTGAAAGTACTTCTTAATACCAAGAAGCCAAGCTTCAACCTCTTGTCCAGTCTTTATCTCACCATCAAACGTAGGAGGTTTAGCATTCTTGAATTCATCTCGAGAGCGATCCCTGTGGTGTCTCTTCCTTTTCCTTTTATGAGAAGAAGAGCTGGAATCCTCGCTGGATTCTTCTGAATCAGATGATCCACTAGAAGTCCTTCTCCTTCTCCTAGTACTGCTCTTACTACCTTCTGGTCTTGCTGTACCTTGTCCAGAGTCTATCTGTCCAGTCTTTATCTCACCATCAAACGTAGGAGGTTTAGCATTCTTGAATTCATCTCGAGAGCGATCCCTGTGGTGTCTCTTCCTTTTCCTTTTATGGGAAGGTGGACTTGAATCCCCACTGGATTCTTCAGAATCAGATGACCCACTAGGAGTCCTTCTCCTTCTCCTAGTACTGCTCTTACTGCCTTCTGGCTTTGCTGTATCTCGTCCAGAATTTGTCTTCTTATGCAAGTCTGTCAAACTCTAAAACATTGCAGCATTCAACTGATGCTGCTCTTCCTGGGCTTTAATCAGGCTTCTCATAGTGGCTGCAACATCAGACGGTGTCTCTTGGAATCTCCTTCCANAAGTCTGTAAAACTTTGCAACATTGCAGCATTCAGCTGATGCTGCTCTTTCTGGGCTTTAATCAGGCTTCTCATAGTGGCTGCAACATCAGACGGGGTCTCTTGGAATCTCCTTCCATTTGACTCAATGTCATCATTTCTATTACGGGCATTTTCTCCCATGGCATCTTCTGCTCTCTCGTCAGAATTCTGAGCATCATACCCATCCGGGCATTTTCTCCCATGGCACCTTATGCTTGCTCGTAGGAATCCCGAGCATCATACCCATCATGGGTTCTCATACTGAACCACAACTTACTTACCAAACTGTACTACCTGGAATACTTCCCTGGAAGGTGAATATAATTCTGCAAACGTGTTAATAACACAATTGTTAGATGCATACATTGATACAAATCAACATTACTTACCTTCTCTTGGAATAATCATAAAATAATAGTTTGCCCAAACACACAAAAATTTCTTTATTAAGAACGTCCATCTGAGGGGGACAACGGGGGTCAAGGGGGCTTGCCCTCGCAGGGCGGGTCGAGGGCAGCGCCCTCGTTTTTTTTTTTTTTTTTTTTTGTAAATTGTTGATTTTCGCGCAATCTGGCACATTAGATCGCTGCCAATTTTCTCATTTTATCCCCTGAAAATTTCCCTGAAGAACAACTGAAAAATCCTTCTAAAAACAGTTGAGATCGGCCCCCAAAACTATCCTTCCTTCTGCAGTATCGGCTCCGGTTCCATTCTCTCCTCCGCCAAATCGGCTCCTTTACCATTCTTTCCTCCGCCGAATCGGTTGTCGGCTGTATCTTTGATCGGCTGTCGGAAGCCTTTGGAATCGGGTGGTCTGTTCATCTTCACAGCCGCAACGACGACTCCCCCGGAAGTTCCAACCTTCCGCAACGTCGGACGTCGGAGCATTCTTTCCTCCGCAACGTCGGTCATCGGAGCATTCTCGATTGTTAGAAGTTCACTTCGCGGATTCTTCCGTAATGGCGGCTCCCCGGAAGCCCCGATCCTTCCGCAACGGCGGCTCGCGGAACGTTTTCCCTTCCGATCGGTGCGCTTCCTCTTGCGGCGTCGGCAGTCTTTTGATTGGCCGACAGATGCCTTCCGCTTCCGCAACGGCGGACGCTCGAAAGCTTCGAACCTTCCGCAACAGCGGCTCGCACAAAGTTCCAAACCCTTCCGACGTCGGGCGTCGGCTGACTCTCGCATCGGACGTCGGACCATTCTCCCTTCTGATCGTTCCGACACTTAGCCAAATTTCAACTTTTTCTTTTACTGTGTCGGCTGTCGGCGGACTTTCCAATCGGAAGCCGAAGCGATTCGCAGTCCGCAATGGCGGGCGAGGGACTTCGCCGATCCGTCCGCAACGGTGGAATTTCACTTCCTCCGATGGCCTGACCGATTTTCAACTTTTTTGTGGCGTCGGCGATCGGGTGAATTTTGGGTCGGAAGCATGATTGCTTCGCCGTCCGCAACGTCGGATGAAGGACTTTACGAATCCTTCCGCAACAGCGGATGGGAACTTCATGAATCCCTCCGACTGTTTACACTTAAACAGAAATTTCCCAATTTCAAATTTTTCACAGTCTTCCACATTCAGACTTCTGCTGGGCAGAATGAAATGTAACCCCTGTTACTGCATCTTGGCAGCTCATGCAGGCCCATGCTACAACCCAATGCTCTGATACCATTTGTCACGTCCCCGTGCCTCCAACCGGCAAGGAGGACACAATCCATGGCATTAACCAAGCATACTAATATCCTCATGAACATGTACAGGCTTAAATAAAATTCATAAACGGAATGCTGAAAGAGAATTTGAACTAAAAACATGCACACAGGAATGTTTATCATACATAGATGAATTTTTATCATCATACATAGCTACAATTGTATATTGTGCACAGCTATGATTATTTATCCTTGCATAGCGGAATCAACATGCAATTAAACAAGCATTCATTCACATGTTCATCAATTTCCATTAACAGAAATTATAGATTTGCAGAGGTAAAATACACAAGATCACTTATCTTATGAACGCTTTGCTCCGCAACCAGCTACGTCGCTGCAACGTTCCACCCAACCATAGGCCAGCGTGCTCCTTAATCTTTCAGTAGCGCTGCCACCCCCGAGCTGGGCATGATTCTCCAAGGAACAAGGGAACTAGCAGGCTTACACATAGCCAGGATACCCAAAAACACACAGCCAAGCCAACAGAGTTGGGTTTATCAGGCCCTTAAGGAGTTGATGAAGGCAAATTGTAAGCTGGTGAGCTCATTACAGAGCCAAGAACACCTACACTCGAACTAGCCTAGCCTCTAAGACACCCATCCACACCCAACACAAGGAATCAGTCCCTTCTCTGCTACACAGTCCCTCAGGCCCTGCATTCCCTTCCAGTGCTATTCAGGGGTGATGGAGAAGAAGGCCAGCCCTCTAGTTCTGTCTGTGTGGTCTCTAGCACCAGGTTTATCAAGCAACCAAGCCAACACCCTTACTCCTCACACAGTCCAAAGACCAACAATTGCACTCAGGCAATCAATTCAGCTCTCGCAGCTTAAACAGGGAAAAAAACGAATTACACAGCCCCAAACGTAACAGCAAAAATGGATCACAATATGGGGAAAAACACACAGTCCTGAAGCTTATCAGTAAGCACAACTCTCAGCAGGGAAAAACATCCCAAATAGCTTGTGCGTGAGGCCAATAGTCGCTGAGACAGTCAAAAATGTGATTGGCTCTTCCCAGCCATGGTAAAAACTCATGAAATCACAAAAACGTGAATGGAAAAATGCACCAGCAGCTCAAAAACGTGGGGAAAACAACCCAATCCCCAGCACTACAAAAATGACCTCCCATCCATGGAAAGAATGAAGCTAACAGTCAAAACGTGAAATCCAAATACACAGGAAAGACTTCAGCTGCTCCCCAAAAGCTCCAACGTGAAGAAGAATGGTCTGGAAAATGGAAAACGTGGGTGTATGGCAGAATGGCCTGCGTTTTTGGGCATTTTCCTTGCCAAGGAAGTCAGAACACGTTTTTCAAAAATGGGTCTCTGCCCAATTCGAATTTTTGGTTGCCCATACTCTTCCCCTTCCATGCAATAACTAACTCAACCACATTCTGGCAGAAATAAATGATTGGAGAAAAAAGACAAGAAAGGTAGTTGACAATTTGATGGGTTTTCTCATAGCCATTTGGCTTTTCCCCATTGGCCCATAGGTTAAATATTTCACCCCCCCCTTATCCTTGGAATATCATGCCCCTTCGATTTAGTTGCCGCGACCGTAGCTGGTTGTGTTTATTTTTATTATAGATGCATATGTACATGATGACCATCATAATATATGCCGCATGCCCCGATATACAATCGGTGACGGTTTAAAATCCAAAACATAGCATTGCCGATCAATGGTGGGGCCTTGGCCTTCAACTCCACACCATGATCATTTACAAAATTCTCATCATATACATCTAATGTAACAGGGTCAAAACTGGGACATTACATGAGGAATATGAAGAACTCAACTCTTGAAGAACCTCTTATCCATCTTAGCATTTGGATAAGAAACGATGCTATTATGAATGAAGAAGATGATGAAGCTGAAGGCTCAAGAAGGACTCTACCCACGAAACAAACAAATATAAGTATTCAATTGTCATTTCATGATATTGTTTTGTTATGCATTTGTTTATATTCAGTTGTTGTACTATGCACGATAGAATGTTTTCATTAATGACAGTATACCACTAATATGCATGTGATGGGTAAGTATCTCATGGTGCTATACAACTATCCATTACTACTTATCTAGAATGAAACCTCTTTGCTGACATATTGGATTAGTGCACAATCTCAATGTTGTCCTGGTGGAGATGGAAGGCATCTAGAAACGTTTCCGTGAGATATGGATGAATGTTGTATTGGCTAAAATAGTTGCATGATCATATATTTATGCATAAGAATTTTCCATTATGAATATGCCTTATGAAATGTTTCTAACCATACAACTAATGCATTTGACTTGTAGGAAATATCGCGTAAAATTTCCTACAAGCAAAGAAAGATAACGATAGTTCAAGATGAAGAATAATATGACGAATGCAGTTACATCATTGATGCAGAACCTTCTAGCCATGAAGAAGTAACCAAGAAGAAAGGGAAGACCAATTCAAGAAGATTGATGTCTAGGATGCAGTATCGATACGTGAAGGGAAGTTCGTAGTTCCATCATGCACTAGATGGAAACATCGTGGGATGCAAGGCAAGATTCGTGGCACGAGGCTTCTCATGAAAAGAAGGCATAAACTATGAAGAGATATTTGCAGCCACTGAAAGTGAAGACACATGACAGGAAGAATCATGTGTGCAAATGAAAGAAGGCCTTGTATGAGCTCAGAAGAAACTCATGGGATAACACATACATGATGATCTTGATGAAGATCTTAACCTTTGCTACAAGGTTGAAGATGAAAGCCTATAGAGGATGATAAGCTCACAGATGGGTGCGAGAAGAACTTTTGAAAAAATTCAAGATAGAGGATCTTGGTATCCAGTGACGCTAGATGGATACATAGAATATTCGTAGCAGAGGAAGCTACTTGTCACTCTGGTACAAAATTTTTCAGTGCATAGAGTACGGAAGATAGAGGGAGTATGATGCTCCGCTTCAGAGGGAGTGACTGCAGAATATCTTGAGGTTCGACATGGTACGATAGGATGGATAGATTACTGATGAATCTAGGCTTTATTGAGAGTAAAGCGGATTCCAACGTTGGCTTCAAGGTTGAAGGCAGAAGACTAGTGATGCTCCTGTTATGTGTTGATGCACTATTTTCTAGGCATGGAGGTGTGGCAAAATGCGGATGGAATCTTCCTCGGAAAAGGGAAGTATGTAGTAGAGATCCTGAAGAGGTTTGGGATGATCGACTGCAAGGCCATGACCACACCTATGGCATCGAACTTGAAGCTATTGAGTGATGCTTCATAAAAAGCGGTTGATGCTTCAGATGTATCATCAGATGATTGGGTCCTTGATGTACCTAACAAACATGAGACCGGATATTTACTTTGCTATGAACACCTTGAGCCAGTTCCTGACAGATCCGAGACATGTTCACTTGATTACTGTAAAGCATATTCTGAGGTACCTGAGGGGTACAGTTGATTATGGGCTCAAGTATGAGGCAAATCAGAAGATTGACCTGGAAGGTTATATTGATTCAGATTGGGTAGTGCCATCGATAGGAAGAACACTTCAGAGTGTTGCTTCAGTATGGGATCAGGTGTGATCTCTTGGTTTAGCAGGAAGCAGTCTTATGTGGCACTGAGTACAGCTAAAGCAGAGTATGTTGTAGCTTGTTCAGCTAGCTATGAGGCAGTATGGATGAGGAAGCTACTATCTGATTTATTTGATCTCCAGTTGATGCTACTTGTATACATTGCGACAACCAGAGTTGTGTGAAGTTGTCAGAGAACTCGATGTTCCATGACAAGTCGAAGCATATCGAGATCAAGTATCACTATATCAGGGATATGGTGCAGAGGGGAGCAGTGAAGCTCTAGTATGTTGCAATGGATGAACAGATAGCTGATGTGTTGATGAAGCCATTAGCTAGAGTGAAGTTTGAGTACTTTAGGGAGAAGCTTGGTGTTCTCCAGATCGAGTTTCCCTCCAAAGGGAAGTGATGAGTCCGTGAGCCATTCTGACATGGTGAGACGATTGGTTCCTTCCATGGTCAGATGTAAGGGTTGAGCCATTCTATCATGGTGAGAGGATTGGTTCCTTCCATGTCAGATGTGAGTGCTAAGCCATTCTGATGTGACTATAGGATTGGTTCCTACATGATCAGATATAAGCGCTGAATGCCATTCTTGGAATGGAGGCACCTGGTCAGTTACTAGGAAAGCTCAGTCTGGGACTGAGGGCCATTCTGATGTGACTGTAGGATTGGTTCCTACATGATCAGATGTGAGGGAAGAGCCTTTTTGACATTGGTTGTCAGATGTAAGTGTAGACCCCTTTCGGCATGGAGGATTGGTTCCTCGCATGGTCGAATATAAGTGTTGAGCCTTTCTGACATTGGTTTTTAGATATGAGTGATGAGCCTTTTTGACATTGGTTGTCAGATGTAAGTGCAGAGCCTTTCGGCATGGAGGATTGGTTCCTCACATGGTCGAATGTAAGTGCTGAGCCTTTCTGACATTGGTTGTCAGATGTGAGTGTTGGGCCTTTCTAATAGGGTTGTGGGATGTGTTCCCACATGGTCCGATGTGAGTGCTGGGCGTGCCTTTCTGATATGATTATAGGATTGGTTCCTACATGATCAGATATAAGTGCTGGGCAGGCCATTCTTACTTAGGGTCAGATATACGTGCTGGAAGAAGACCTACATGGAGGTTAGGCCTACAACCAACATGAAAAAAGGGCTCGCTCTGTAGAACTTCCTGTGACAAGAAGAATAATGAGATAACACCTGTGATGATGTTCCAGATCGAGTGATGATCTAGATCTAGTGATGATGATGTAGATCGAGTGATGATATAGATCCAGTGATGATGATCCAGATCGAGTGATGATCTAGATCCAGTGATGACGATCCAGATCGAGTGATGATCCAGATCCAGATGAAGATGACGAGAACTCAATGATGATCTAGATGATACAGAGAAGAAGACTTGTGCTAATAAATTGTGTCGAGAGAATACCTTCCTATTTAAGAGGGAGTGTTGATGTAATTGTAACTTCAGAATGTGTTCAGTTGTATATTTTATGTATTGTACCCCGATGTTTATTTCGGGAAGTGTTTGTAACGTAATTGAGTCATGTCATGCCCCGATGTTCCGATCGGGAGTTTCTATAATGTAAACAAGTCATGTCAAGTCATTGTGGGTAACCCTCCTATTGGTCAAGGGTTAAAGTCCCCACAGTTGTGGGGCCCTAGGGTTATTAGACTATCCTAGAGAAGTTGACCCTAGGTGAGTTATTATAAGTCGGGGCAATAGTCCCCACCATTGTGTTAAGGATAACCCTCCTTATTGGTTGGAGGGGTAAAGTCCCCACAAGTTGTGGGGCACTAGGGTTATTAGACACTCTTAGAGATGTCGGCTCTAGTAAGTAATTGTTAAGTGAGGCCGACATGTTGGAGTGGGCTTCAAGTGAACAAAAGAATATAAATAGAGAGTGAGCCTCTCTATTTATCATACACACACTCACTCATTGGGGCGCATGAGTGAGAAAGAAGTTGCTGGGACAAGAGAGAGACTACTACTGTTGGGAGATCATATTTATGTTTTCAGGTTTTGCTTTTGGCGCTAATTCTATCTCTGAGGAAGTTTCAGGGTTTTCTCCTTTTTGGTTTCCCCGAGGAAAATTCTTTGTGTGTCTTGTCTCTTGTGTTTATTGCTGTGCATGTTATTCTCTCAGTTAAAGATCCTAAGATCATAATGCTAGCTTGAATGATAAAAATATAACCTGGCATCAGAGCTGACCCGAGAAGAATGAACCGAATATTTATTCGCTTACGTAAAAATCACCAAAATATTTGGAATATTTGATAAGCCATAGGGCAAATGTATATTAATGGTTGTATAGATAAGATAATGGATGATATGTTACAATGGTGGCCCTGCCTTAAATACGGCTTGGGCATTTGAAATGAGGAGACACCTCATTTCATAACCTAACTTAGTTAACCTAATTATTTAATTATTATCTTATTTTATGTTTGTTACAAAGAAGACATTGTGCAGCTGCAGAAGCTAGGGCTTCTTACTTTTTGGGTCTCTCTCCATAATCCATCAGCAAAAGTATGCTAGGATGACTCTCTAATGAAGGGAACACCTTTCTATAGATGCATATTTTGATTCCGAGCATTTTCAGTTTTTGGTGCGGGAAATTAGGGCTTCTTACAGAAGAGGAATTTTTGAGTGAGCCTGGCATAGGATTTCTCTCCTCATCAAAATTGAATTTTAGAGACTTGGGTCGATATTTTTGGTTGGATATAACTCTGGTAAAGTCAAACGCTAGTTTAACCTCAAGTTGGAGAAGTCTCAGGAGCTAAAACTTTCAAAGGATAAAGATAAAATCATGATTTACACTGTATCCAAAATGCAGCCTCATATTCACTATATTCTAGGAGATATGATCCCTCCAAGTTAGGGGTCCAGCCTCTTCCAAGATTCATCCCTAAACAGGACACCTGGGGAGAATTTCCATATCTCGGGCTACAAAGGTCCAAATGAAAGTTATGAAGATTTTATAGAAAGGGCACAGAATGTAATTTTTGTGGTCCAATTTTTAGACCCAGGAGATGAAACAATGACATGTGGTTGTCCATACAACTTCGCTGTTCTGAACAGTCCTATAACAGGTCGCCTTGGGAAAATGATCATAAGTCCCAATTGGTGAAACCAATTCTGATGAAACCTATGATTTTGGCATAGGTATAGGCAAGGCTACCTTAGTGCAAAGTTTCATACATAGAAGAGCATTAATTTTGGAGATACCACAGAAACAGTTTCAGGCATTTCTACAGAAAAAATGGAAAACTAGGGCTTCCTGTTTCGGGAGCTTCCCTCCACCATTTTCAGAAAAGGAGTACATTGGACAGCTTGCCTTGAATATATCTATATTTCTATACAATCAGATCTCAAATATTCCATGTTTTGAAAATTAGGGTTTCTCTGACAAACCCTAGATTAGCCAGCTCCGGAACCAGGACGAACACCTCAAATCGGTAAGATCTAATCTTTTACTATTTTCATTTGAGGTTCTGATTTCAAAGTGATCTATCACATCAATTTAATGATAAGATTGTTGAAGTTGACAACTTCCAAGCATGGAAGTATATGATCTCTCTAAAGAAAATGAATTGGACACCTACATAAGAAGAGAGGTTCTAGTTCCAGAGGGAGATGAGGCTCAAAGCCTTACACAAGAAGAACTTGGTCAAGGTCAAGAAGATCATTGCTGATTCAATCATGGATCACCTTGTACCACATGTGTCTTCCCTAAAGACACCGAAGATGTTTGATTCCTTGACCAAGCTATTTAAAGGGAAGAACATAAATTGGAATATGACTTTGAGAAAACAGTTGAAGAATGTGAAGATCCAGAATGCAGAGACCATACAGTCATACTTTACGAGGGTCTCTCAAATCAAAGAACAACTTTTAGCAGTAGAAGAAGAAGTGGAGAATGCAAAAGTGGTGATAGACAACTTGAATGGCCTCCTAGGATCATGGGATTCATTCATGCGAGGAATGTGTGCCAAAAGAAAGTGATTACTTTTAGCAGACTCTGGGAAGAGCACACATAAGAAGAAGAAGAAGCCCGACTCATAATAAGAGAAGAGAAGATGAGAGCAACTAAAGATCAAGCTCTCACCATCCAAAGAAGATCCCTCAAGTAATGAGGAATATGAAGAAATCAACTCTTGAAGAACCTCTTATCCATCTAGCATTTGGATATGAAATGATGCTATTATGAATGAAGAAGATGACGAAGCTGAAGGATCAAGAAGGAGTCTACCCACGAAACAAATAAAGATAAGTATTCAATTGTCATCTCATGATATTGTTTTGTTATGCATTTGTTTATATTCAGTTGATGTATTATGCATGATAGAATGTTTTCATTAATGATAGTATACTACTAATATGCATGTGATGGGTAAGTAGCTCATGGTGCTATACAACTCTCCATTGCTACTTATCTAGAATGAAACCTCTTTGCTGACATATTGGATTAGTGCACAATATCAATGTTGTCCTGGTGGAGATGGAAGGCATCTAGAAAAGTTTCCATGAGATATGGATGAATGTTGTATTGGCTAAAATAGTTGCATGATCATATATTTATGCATAAGAATTTTCCATTATGAATATGCCTTATGAAATGTTTCTAACCATACAACTAATGCATTTGACTTGTAGGAAAGATCACGTAAAATTTCCTACAAGTAAAGAAGGATGAGACTTGTTTCGAAGAACAAGTGACGATAGTTCAAGATGAAGAATAATATGACGAATGCAGTTACATCATTGATGCAGAACCTTCTAGCCATGAAGAAGTAACCAAGAAGAAAGGGAAGACTAATTCAAGAAGAATGATGTCTAGGATGCAGTATTGATACGTGTAGGGAAGTTCATAGTTCAATCATGCAGTAGATGGAAACATCGTGGGATACGAGGCAAGATTTGTAGCACGAGGCTTGTCACGAAAAGAAGGCATAAACTATGAAGAGACATTTGCAGCCACTGAAAGTGAAGACACATGATAAGAAGAATCATGTGTGCAAATGAAAGAAGGCCTTGTACGAGCTCAGAAGACACCCATGGGATAACACATACATGATGAGCTTGATGAAGATCTTAACCTTTGCTACAAGGTTGAAGATGAAAGCCTATAGAGGATGACAAGCTCACAGATGGGTGCGAGAAGAACTTTTGAAAAATTTCAAGATAGAGGATCTTGGTATCCAGTGACCCTAGATGGATACATAGAATATAAGTAGTAGAGGAAGCTACTTGTCACTTCGGTACATAATGTTTCAGTGCATAGAGTACGGAAGACAGAGGGAGTATGATGCTCTGCTTCCAAGGGAGTGATTGCAGAATATCCTGAGGTTCGACATGGTATGACAAGATGAATAGATTATTGATGACTCTAGGCTTTATTGAGAGTAAAGAGGATTCCAATCTTTTCTTCAAGGTTGAAGGAAGAAGACCAGTGATGCTCCTTTTATGTGTTGATGCACTATTTTCTAGGCATGGAGGTGTGGTAGAATGTGGATGGAATCTTCCTCGGACAAGGGAAGTATGCAGTAGAGATCCTAAAGAGGTTTGGGATGATGGACTGCAAGGCCATGACCACACCTATGGCATTGAACCTGAAGCTATTGAGTGATGCTTCATCAAAAGCGGTTGATGCTATGATGTATTGTCAGATGATTGGGTCCTTGATGTACCTAATGAACATGAGACCAGATATTTTCTTTGCTATGAACATCTTGAGCCAGTTCCTGACAGATCCGAGACATGTTCACTTGATTATTGCAAAGCATATTTTGAGGTACTTGAGGGGTGCAGTTGATTATGCACTCAAGTATGAGGCGAATCAGAAGATTAACCTGGAAGGTTATGTTGATTCAGATTGGGCAGTGCCATCGATAGGAAGAACACTTCAGAGTGTTGCTTTAGTATGGGATCGGGTGTGATCTCTTGGTTTAGCAGGAAGCAGTCCTGTGTGGCACTAAGTACACTTGAAGCAGAGTATGTCGTAGCTTGTTTAGCTGGTTGTGAGGCAGTATGGCTGAGGAAGCTCCTTTCTAATTTATTTGATCTCCAGTTGATGCTACTTGTATACATTGTGACAACTAGAGTTGTGTGAAGTTGTCGGAGAACTCGGTGTTCCATGACAAGTTGAAGCATATCGAGATCAAGTATCACTATATCAGGGATATGGTACAGAGGGGAGTAGTGAAGCTCCAGTATGTTGCGATGGACGAACAAATAGCTGATGTGTTGACGAAGCCATTAGCTAGAGTGAAGTTTGAGTACTTCAGGGAGAAGCTTGGTGTTCTCCAGATTGAGGTTCCCTCCAAAGGGAAGTGATGAGTTTGTGAGCCATTCTGACATGGTGAAAGGATTGTTTCCTTCCATGGTTAGATGTAAGGGATGAGCCATTCTATCATGGTGAGAATAAAGGTTCCTTCCATGTCAGATGTGAGTGCTGAGCCATTCTGATGTGATTGTAGGATTGGTTCCTACATGATCAGATATAAGAGCTGAATGTCATTCTTGGAATGGAGGCACCTGGTCAGTTACCAGGAAAGCTCAGTCTGGGACTGAGGGCCATTCTGATGTGACTGTAGGATTGGTTCCTACATGATCAGATGTGAGTGAAGAGCCTTTCTGACTGTTATCTCTAAGGTTGTTTCACCTGTTTTTTTTTTAATTTTTTATTATGCTTTGTTTTTATTGTTTTTAGTTTTGCTTTATTTTATATTTTATGATTGATTGCTCACCATTAGGGTTCCTTTTGTTACCTAAAATCATAAAAATTTTCATTCATTAACTATGATCCCATGTATGTGCAAAAGAGTATATGTTATATGGTGAATTCTTACAACTGGCATCATTTATCCAAACTGGCAGCATTTTACTTACTGGCAGCAGAGTTTCAAATGAACATATATTGAATCCCGCTGGGCAGAGAGGTTTAAAAAGTTTGGTAAATATTATGAGGATTGGGCAATGGACAGTTGGCTCTCAAATAACTTCCCCCAATTCTGCTTTGAATCCTGGGTCCCAAGTCCCCGATCTCATTTTCTTAGACAAATTCCAAGAAACCCACACCAATGCCAAATGTATATGTTAGAGTTTCACCTTTCAAATTGCTACCTAAATATGCCCAACCTCGAAATTCTGTCACCTGGATTGCTCCTCTAACGTTAGAACTCTATTTGTGGAAATGCCTAATGCAACAGTGCATACGGTAAAATGTGGGTTGAGGGGAAGCCTTGGACCTGATTGTAATGTTGTTCGTACGATTGATTATTCTGTTCTAGGTGTGAAGCATTTATATCATAATCCTGTGAATAAGCGAACAAAGGAATGTAGTGTTAACTCTCCAGATTATGGCCCATTTCCATCAAATGCACCTGTATGGTGTCAAGCTCCTTTTGACCCAGAAGGGCTAGTAAGTTCAGTTATGGCTTCTGTGACCTGTTTTATTGGTCTATATTTTGGGCACATTCTTGTGAACTTTAAGGGCCACAGGGAGAGTATTTTAAATTGGATAATCTCCTCCTTAGTACTTATATTATTTGGACTATTCTTAGAAGTATTGGGAATGCCTCTAAACAAGGCTCTCTATACATTCCGCTACATGTGTATCACATCGGGTGCAGCAGGCCTTCTCTTTTATGCAATCTATTTCTTTGTTGATATGTATGGGTACAGGTGTCCAACATTATTACTAGAATGGATGGGGTTGAATTCCCTTCTTATATATGCTCTTACAACGTGTGATGTATTTGCGGGAGCTATCCAGGGATTTTACTGGAGATCACCTCAGAATAATGTTGTGACTGCTGTAAAGGTGCTAGTCTTTACAACATCGATGTGGTGACAACAACGTTCTTTGGGAGTGTTGGATCTATACCAAAGCCAAGGCTCTTTCCAAGAACTCGACTAGTGATTTGAAGTCATGATCTGCAATCCATCAACGATTTCCAATTTGAAACCGTGACCTACATTTTGATCTGCAAATTAGATCTGTGATCTACCAAATTCGATCAACGATATACCAAAGTGCTCAACATATCAACACATTGTTTACCAGCGATTTTACAATCAAATTGTCTACAAATTCGATCTGAATTTCATCATTTAAGCTACGATTTGGATCAAATCCACACCTCCAATTTCCAAATCAAATCAGTGAATTGTCTACCAATATTCAACGAATTGTCTGTCATTTATCAGCAATCTGGTTTCAGCATTCAGTGACCTGGTATCAGCAAATTGTCTATCAGCAATCAGAGCGATTGGTTTTCAACGTTTTAGTCATTCACCGACGATTAGTGATTAGTCATCTCCAACAACGATCTTCTCTGCAATTAATAAGCCTGGCTATAAGGGAGATATGAGTCGCAGCTCTAGTGCTTATTTAAATAATCCACCAGAGGAACAAGATTGATACAAGTATGATGTTGACAAAGATATGACATTATTGAAGTTTGTGGATGTTGAGTGGGGTCTGGTTAGAAGTTTTAACTGGTTTGCAACACATGGAACTTCAATGGGGCGAACAAATGCTCTAATCAGTAGTGAAAAAAAAGGAATTGTAGCACGATTTATGGAGGATTGGTATGAACAAAAGAGTGTCAATTCACCTTTTTACAAAGGCTTCCGTGTATTCCTCAAGCTGTTTTACATGCAAAGGCTTGGGTTGCTGCTGCGAAGGAGTCGAGGAAGTTGGAGAGGGATTTGGAGGATGAGAACGCCGTAGCTGGAGTTTATTCTGCAAGCTTGAAGAAACGTTATCTTTTGGCCAATGAATCATGGAAGGAAGTTGTTATTTCTGAGATCTTGGATGGGCATAATGTTGCCGAATTTATAGCCGTGGATATTATGCAGAGGCTCAAGGAGTTAGAGAGAGAAGAAGGGCTCAGGATGGCTGGTGATGGTGACGAGGACGATGAGATGGAAGAAGCAGAGCATTTAAGATCACCAAAATACCTTCAGACTAGCCTGCAAAGTGTTATATATTTATTGAAGAAGTAACAAAATTCCCTAAAAACGAAGAGCAAAAAGGATAAGAGGTTAAATGAATGCCATATTTCAAGGCAAATAGATCCACATTCCTAGGCAGAGGATCAGTAGGCACAATATTCTTCTCAATACTTGGCAGTGTTAAGGAATCTCCTTCCCGATCTTATGGCACCTGTAGATCACATCCTAGTATCTAGAGAAGATAAAGTCAGCATTTTTGAAGGCCAAAAAGGGTAATCGAACTCAACAATTTGATGATTAGATCAGTAAATCGAGATTTGAGGGCATTAATTCAAGCAATTCCAGATCTCTTGAAACCAATTCGAGATCTTTTATTCTTTTGTAATTTCTATAAAGTGGGGCATTTTTATTGTGAAAAGGGAGGCGAGAGTTCTTCCTTTCATAAGGGAGTAGGGGACTGGGAGGTTGGCAACTTTTGGAGAATGCAAGCCCTGTTTGGAGCTTTTCCTGTATGACATAGACTTTATGCAGCTTCTGTACAGGTTCTATTTTTGAATGAAACATGATGAGGATTTGCCTATATGTCTTATGAATTGTTTCTTTGATAATTTTATTATGCACATGGTCCATTACATCCCATTGCACTAATTATTATTGTGAGATGCAATTATCTTTACACTGTGGAAAACATAGGCAGTTTCACTTCTTGTCTTTATGATCATAGTAACCTTGCTATTGAACTCTGTGTTTTATCTCATGTTATACAGTCCCTGTGGATTATCTTGTAGCTCTAATTGACCTACCACCCTGCATTTTCATCAATGCTTTGATTTTCTTACAAATACTTATATTATACCAGCTTAGTTTATTGTAAACTATGTGATGCTTTTTACAGCTTTTGATTTCATACCAGTTTAGTCCACTTATAATTGTATGATCTGTACAAACAACTTTGATTTTATATTAGCCTATTTCATCAATCATGGTTTGATTTCACTTATAGATTTCATGTTATGCCAGCTTAGTTCTTTATAGTTTCATTAGCCTTGGTTTCATACCAGCTTATCTTTTCAGTTTGATTTTATTTGATTTGTACATTTTTAAACAAGATTTCCTTAAGCTTGAATCCCGTAGTCTAGGTTGAACTTTAGGGATAACATCTTCTAGCACCATTGCCAGGGACGAACAAAGGAAAAGATACCGTCCCCGGGAAATAATGACAATGATTAGATCCAGCTCTTGATGGTGGACAGGAGTAGGGCATTAGTTGGACTATAGATTTATTCACTGGGTGACTCCGTGTTTGAAGAATCTAGAGGCGATTTTACAAGATGTAAAAGCATTTTGAAACTATGTTTGCACAGAGATTTGCTCCGTTCAATTTCTCAAATGTTCCTGGTTTTCCAAATACGGTACCTACCATGGATGAATGGGGAGATTTTCTTCCACGATTAGAAGAAAAGGAAGAGGACAATCCGGCACATCATGTAATTAAATTTCATCAATACATGGATCAGCTGAGTATACATCATGAAGATGTATTGATGAAAATGTTTATGTATTCATTAGATGGTCGTACGAGACAATGGTACAGAACTCTTCCTCCTTCCAGTATTTCCTCTTTGAAAGATTTTCATGATGCCTTTTATTCATATTGTAAGAGGATATACCCAGCTGAGTGTCTTTTTGAGGATTGCTGTAGGGTATATGCATTATATGTCCAGGGATTAGAAGCAGATTTTTCCAGTAGTGAAGATGAAGCCGGTGGTTATGATATGAAGAAAGAAGAAGATTTATTATCTTCCTCTGATTCTGTTTTACAAGAAGAAATGTTTCAAAATTATGATATTACAGTTGATGATAGCATCGTAGAAAAAAAATATTCATCTTTAGAAATCGATCAGAATGCTCCATTTTATGGTGAAGACATTGAAGTTCTAGATCAGCATCAACTCATTCACTCTGAAGATATGCCAATCTATGATGAGTATTTGAATGAAAAAGAGCAGATCCCTACATCACCTTTTGTGGATTTGAGGAGCAGCCAACAGGTGTATGACAACTATGAATTAAATTTTGATGAGGAACAACATTGCGTGGAAATCAATCATCTTGAATCCGTAGAAGACATTGAGCAGCCATATTTGCAATTCAATTTATAGGTAGCTGAAGGTGGCAGCCATTATGAGGAAGAGGATATACAGAGATATTTTGATCTTCAGCAAGAGGTATTTTCTTATAGCTTCATTGATCCATTTGTTGATTATATGGAGTCTTTGAGCAGCTCAAATGTCAGATTGTTTATATCAAATGAAGGTTCTCTTTTCCCTTCTTTTGAAATGAATTTTCATATTCCATGGGCTCCTTTATGCATCATCTCCAGAGCAGAAGTTTTACCAGTTAGTCAAATATTTGTATGGCTTCATTGGAAGCATGATTTTACCTGATCAAAAGAAAGCAGATGATTAGTGTAGGAGCTGTGAATAAATAAGCTTGATTTTTCAAGCATCTCCTTAAGTTTGTACAATGTGATCATATTGTTGTGAGAAGATTATTTCAGTTTGCATAGTAGTTTAAAGATTCAGTCAGTGGTTTGTAAGTAGCAGAGATTTGTGATGAAGACTCCAGCCCAATGGAAACAAGGCACTGGTATTTCTTATTTTCAAAAGCAGTGAATGGTAGGATAGGGTGTAGTTATCAGAGATGGTTTCATTGGAAAGGCATAGGTCTACTTGTTCTTGGAAGCTCACAGGGAGCAGGCCATCCCTAGATAGAGCCAGATGTTATCTCTGAGGTTGTTTCACCTGTTTATTTTTAAATTTTTGATTATGCTTTGTTTTTATTGTTTTTACTTTTGCTTTATTTTATATTTTATGATTGATTGCTCACCATTAGGGTTCCTTTTGTTACCTAAAATCATCAAAATTTTCATTCATTAACTATGAGCCCATGTATGTGCAAAAGAGTATATGTTATATGGTGAATTCTTACAGCTGGCAGCGTTTATCCAAACTGGCAGCATTTTACTTACTGGCAGCAGAGTTTCAAACGAACATATAATGAATCCCGCTGGGTAGAGAGGTTTAAAAAGTTTGGTAAATCTTATGAGGATTGGGAAATGGACAGTTGGCTCTCAAATAACTTCCCCCAATTTTTCTTTGAATCCTGGGTCCCAAGTCCTCGATCTCATTTTCTTAGACAAATTCCAAGAAACCCACACCAATGCCAAATGTATATGTTAGAGTTTCACCTTTCAAATTGCTACCTAAATATGCCCAACCTTGAAATTCTGTCACCTGGATTGCTCCTTTGACGTTAGAACTCTATTTGTGGAAATGCTTAATGCAATAGTGCATACGGTAAAATGTGGGTTGAGGGGAAGCCTTGGACCTGATTGTAATGTTGTTCGTACGATTGATTATTCTCTTCTAGGTGTGAAGCATTTATATCAGAATCCTGTGACTAAGCGAACAAAGGAATGTAGTGTTAACTCTCCAGATTATGGCCCATTTCCATCAAATGCACCTGTATGGTGTCCAGCTCCTTTTCACCCAGAAGGGCTGCTAAGTTCAGTTATGGCTTCTGTGACCTGTTTTATTGGTCTATATTTTGGGCACATTCTTGTGAACTTTAAGGGCCACAGGGAGAGTATTTTAAATTGGATAATCTCCTCCTTAGTACTTATATTATTTGTACTATTCCTGGAAGTATTGGGAATTCCTATAAACAAGGCTCTCTATACATTCAGCTATATGTGTATCACATCGGGTGCAGCAGGCCTTCTCTTTTATGCAATCTATTTCTTTGTTGATATGTATGGGTACAGGTGTCCAAAATTATTACTAGAATGGATGGGGTTGAATGCCCTTCTTATATATGCTCTTGCAGCGTGTGCTGTATTTGCAACAGCTATCCAGGGATTTTACTGGAGATCACCTCAGAATAATGTTGTGACTATTGTAAAGGTGCTAGTCTTTACAACATCGATGTGGTGACAACAATGTTCTTTGGGAGTGTTGTATCTATACCAAAGCCGAGGCTCTTTCCAAGAACTCAACCAGTGATTTGAAGTCATGATTTGCAATCCATCAATGATTTCCAATTTGAAACAGTGACCTGCATTTTGATCTGCCAATTAGATCTGTGATCTACCAAATTCGATCAACGATCTACCAAAGTGCTCAACATATCAACAAATTGTTTACCAGTGATTTTACAATCAAATTGTCTACAAATTTGATCTGAATTTCATCATTTAAGCTGCGATTTGGATCAAATCCACACCTCCAATTTCCAAATCAAATCAGTGAATTGTCTACCAATATTCAATGAATTGTCTGTCATTTATCAGCAATCTGGTTTCAGCATTCAGTGACCTGGTATCAGCAAATTGTCTATCAGCAATCAGAGCGATTGGTGTTCAACGTTTCAGCTATTCACCGGCAATTAGTGATTAGTCATCTCCAACAATGATCTTCTCTACAATTAATAAGCCTGGATATAAGGGAGATGTGAGTCGCAGCCCTAGTGCTTATTTAAATAATCCACCAGAGGAACGAGCTCGATACAAGTATGATGTTGACAAAGATATGACATTATTGAAGTTTTTGGATAATGAGTGGGGTCCGGTTGGAAGTTTTAACTGGTTTGCAACACATGGAACTTCAATGGGGTGGACAAATGATCTAATCAGTAGTGAAAACAAAGGAATTGCAGCACGATTTATGGAGGATTGGTATGAACAAAAGATTGTCAATTCACCTTTTTATAGAGGCTTCCGTGTATTCCTCAAGCTGTTTTACATGCAAAGGCTTGGGTTGCTGCTGCGAAGGAGTCGAGGAAGCTGGAGAGGGCTTTGGAGGATGAGAACGCTGGAGCTGGAGTTTATTCTGCAAGCTTGAAGAAACGTTATCTTTTGGCTGATGAATCATGGAAGGAAGTTGTTATTTCCGAGATCTTGGATGGGCATAATGTTGCTGAATTTATAGCCGTGGATATTATGCAGAGGCTCGAGGAGTTAGAGAGAGAAGAAGGGCTCAGGATGGTTGCTGATGGTGATGAGGATGATGAGATGGAAGAAGTAGAGCATTCAAGATCACCAAAATACCACCGGACCAACCTGCAAAGTGTTATATATTTATTGAAGAAGCAATGGAATTCCCTAAAAATGAAGAGCAAAAAGGATAAGAGGTTAAATGAATGCTAGATATCAAGGCAAATAGATCCACATTCCCAGGCAGAGGATCAGTAGGCACACTATTCTTCTCAATACTTGGCAGTGTTAAGGAATCTCCTTCCCGATCTTATGGCAACTGTAAATCACATCCCAGTATCTAGAGAAGATAAATTCAGCATTTTTGAAGGCCAAAAAGGGTAATCGAACTCAACAATTTGATGATTAGATCAGTAAATCGAGATTTGAGGGCATTAATTCAAGCAATTACAGATCTCTTGAAACCAATTCAAGATCTTTTATTCTTTTGTAATTTCTATAAAGTGGGCCATTTTTATTGTGAAAAGGGAGGTGAGAGTTCTTCCTTTCATAAGGGAGCAGGGGATTGGGAGGTTGGAAACTTTTGGAGAATGCAAGCCCTGTTTGGAGCTTTGCCTGTATGACATAGACTTTATGCAGCTTCTGTACAGGTTCTATTTTTGAATGAAACATGATGATGATTTGCCTATATGTCTTATGAATTGTTTCTCTGATAATTTTATTATGCACATGGTCCATTACATCCCATTGCACTAATTCTTATTGTGAGATGCAATTATCTTTACACTGTGGAAAACATAGGCAGTTTCACTTCTTGTCTTTATGATCATAGTAACCTTGCTATTGAACTCTGTGTTTTATCTCATGTTATACGGTCCCTGTGGATTATCTTGCAGCTCTAATTGACCTACCATCCTGCATTTTCATCAATGCTTTGATTTTCTTACAAATACTTATATTATACTAGCTTAGTTTATTGTAAACTGTGTGATTCTTTTTACAGCTTTTGATTTCATACCAGTTTAGTCCACTTATAATTGTATGATCTGTACAAACAACTTTGATTTTATATTAGCCTATTTCGTCAATCATGGTTTGATTTCACTTACAGTTTTCATGTTATACCAGCTTAGTTCTTTATAGTTTCATTAGCCTTGGTTTCATACCAGTTTATCTTTTGAGTTTGATTTTATTTGATTTGTACATTTTTAAACAAGATTTCCTTAAGCTTGAATCCCGTAGTATAGGTTCAACTTTAGGGATAACACTGACATTGGTTGTTAGATGTAAGTGTAGAGCCCTTTCGGCATGGAGGATTGGTTCCTTGCATGGTCGAATATAAGTGTTGAGCCTTTCTGACATTGGTTGTCAGATATGAGTGCTGAGCATTTCTGACATTGGTTGTCAGTTGTAAGTGCAGAGCATTTTGGCATGGAGGATTGGTTCCTCACATGGTCGAATGTAAGTGCTGAGCATTTCTGACATTGGTTGTTAGATGTGAGTGCTGGGCCTTTCTGACAGGGTTGTGGGATGTGTTCCCACATGGTCAGATGTGAGTGTTGGGCGTGCCTTTTTGATATGATTATAGGATTGGTTCCTACATGATCAGATATAAGTGTTGGGCAGGCCATTCTGACTTATGGTCAGATATAAGTGCTGGAAAAAGACCTACATGGAGGCTAGGCCTACAACCAACATGAAAAAGGGCTGGCTCTGTAGAACTTCTTGTGATGAGAAGAATCATGAGATAACACCTGTGATAATGATCCTATAGTGATGATCTAGTGATGATGATATAGATCAAGTGATGATCCAGATCTAGTGATGATGATCCAGATCGAGTGATGATATAGATCCAGTGATGATGATCCAGATCGAGTGATGATCTAGATCCAGTGATGATGATCCAGATCGAGTGATGATCCAGATCCAGATGAAGATAACTTGAAGATGAAGATGACTTGAAGATGAATATGATGAGAACTCAATGATGATCTAGATAATATAGAGAGGAAGACTTGTGCTGATAAATTGTGTCGAGAGAATACCTTCCTAGTTAAGAGGGAGTGTTGATGTAATTGTAACTTCAGAATGTATTCACTTGTATATCTTATGTATTGTACCCAGATGTTTATTCCGGGAAGTGTTTGTAATGTAATTGAGTCATGTCATGCCCCGATGTTTCGATCAGGAGTTTCTATAATGTAAACAAGTCATGCAAAGTCATTGTGGGTAACCCTCCTATTGGTCAAGGGTTAAAGTACCCGTAGTTGTGGGGCCCTAGGGTATAAGAATATCCTAGAGAAGTTGAACCTAGGTGAGTTATTATAAGTCGATGCAATAGTCCCCACCATTGTGTTAAGGATAACCCTCCTTGTTGGTCAGAGGGGAAAAGTCCCCATAAGTTGTGGGGCACTAGGGTTATTAGACACTCCTAGAGATGTTGGCTCTAGTAAGTAATTGTTAAGTGAGGCCGGCATGTTGGAGTGGGCTTCAAGTAAACAAAAGAATATAAATAGAGAGTGAGCCTCTCTATTTATCATACACACACTCACTCATTGGGGCGCATGTGTGAGAGAGAAGTTGCTGGGACAAGAGAGAGACTATTGTTGTCGGGAGATCATCTTTATGTTTTCAAGTTTTGCTTTTAGTGCTGATTCTATCTCTGAGGAAGTTGCGGGGTGTTCTCCTTTATGGTTTCCTCGAGGGAAATTCTTTGTGTCTCTTGTCTCTTGTGTTTATTTCTATGCATGTTATTCTCTTAGTTAAAGATCCTAAGATCATAATGCTAGCTTGAATGATAAAAATATAACAAAATGTGCATGTAATAGTGGTTGTCCTAATGAAGGGGCCTCATGTGCAACGAGTGAATAAGTATATATAGAGGTAATGTAGTTATTGTTGAGGGAGCATGTGCAATGATTATGTGAATGTCTTGGGGTATTTGGAGAAGGATCACATATTCTTTAAAGAGTTACTATGTGGCTCATCTATCTTATTTATATTAGAGTTGTCTCCATGTTTACATTCTTGTATATGGTGTGTGCTATTGTCTCTTATGATAATTTAAGGATTTGGTTCATAACATTTGGTATCATAACATATAATCATTGGCCTAGACTCTTCCAAAATGAGTCATTTTAGAATTTTTCCTATAATTTTTTTTGGGGGGATGTTTCAAATAAATAAATTAGGAGGAGAATCAGGGAACATAACAAACTATTGGTGGTAAAAAAGTTAGGTCCTTTATCATTACAGATTCAAAGTTATACCATGTGGAAGTCATGTTTTTTACTAGTTAAAAAACTAGTCTAAAATTGTTATATCTTAAGCTTGAGAGATCCAAATTAAGAAAACCTATTGTATAAAAAGGAATACGGACTATAGTTTCCATGGTACAAATTTCATAAGTAGATAAGGAAAAGCAGACACGTAGCAATCCATACAAATTCACTCTCCTAAAAGGGGAAAATTTAACAAGTTTTGGTAAAATTGCCATAATGATCTCTTAGCACATCATAATTGAGTGAAACATGTGTAATTGCATAAATGACATATCAACCTACTATACAACAAAGTTTTTTACTTAGAAGGTCCAAAATTGTAGAGTTGACTCAATTGGAAGGTTGACCAACAAGACAATCTCCAAATTATGGTTTTAAAATCTATGTTATTTTGAAATTAACATAACTTTTGATTGGAAGGATTGTTTTAGGTGATTCAAAAGGAATTGGAAAGAGAAACTATAGGATAATATGCTAAAAGTATCATATATTTTTTTCAATATATCGAGTTTAGAAGTTGTGGATTTTGATTAGACCTCAGTTAAGAAAAATGACAAAATTGGCAAAACCTAGGTTTTGGTGGAAATGGAGATAGAGATGAAATCAATCATATGGAATGGTTGAGGAGGATAAAGGAAGATGATATTTACTTTTGGTGTGCATGTAATCTATTTTATAATGAATCTTGGGAGTGGTGGATGAGTATTGATAAAAATGCTAAACTAAATGCTACATGGGAAGTATTTGAAGAACGGTGGATAAGAACTCAAAAATGGAGGCAAGGAATTAAAGAAGCAAAAGAGGAACTCAATAAGAAAGTTGAAGAGTTGTATAAGATGACATTAATGAATCACTTAGTAAAAATGTTCATAAATTGAAAAAGAAAAAGAATGGGAAAATAATGAGTTGAGGGAAGAATTGAAAAAGAAAATTGATGAAATATGTAGATTAAGGATCGATAATAAAAAAACTATTGGAGGTCAAGAGATTAAAATAAGGAAAGAAGCATGGTCAAAATTAAGAAAAAGTAAGGATGTTGAATGAAGATACTATCAAAATACTTGAAGATAAATTTTGCAAGAATGTTAAAAAAACTCTAAATGCAAATGATGTAAAAGCATAAATGTAATCCATAATTAGAGAAGGACATAAGAAATTTATGGATGGCATCACATTATAGCTTCAAAAGGAGAAAGAAGATAAGGTTATAGAAGGACACCAAAAAATACTTGAAGAAGTTGAGCTCTATCTTAGAGATGTATATGTCAAATATGAGGGTATTATATCAAAGGAGATAATGATCAAAGACCAAGCATAAATGATAGAGAACACTATCATCTTTGGAAAAAATATTGGTGATATGGACGTGTAGAAGGAAGAGAAACCACCAAATGTGAAATCGTATTGACATCCTCACTACCCAGAAAGACTCCAAGAATGACATGAATATATAAAATGACACTATCCAAGAAGAAGATGGAATACTCAACAACATTCACGAAATGAGGCATCTTAAAACTATTATTCAACAAGATATTGCTAGAGACTAGAAACTACAACAAGTTGGAGAAATCACAATAACAACACCTGGAATCAAAATTATGAAACAATCATCCAATGATTAAGACATAAAAGAATCAAATTTGGATCGATGGATTAGTGGAAACAAGAAAGCAATAATATAACTGAAAATCCTATTACTTAGTTTCATCACATGCAAAGTCATTAACTACAAAGATTTGAAGACAAAGCTTTTTGAAGAAGGGTACTATGATATGGCCCAAGAGGGACATATAGGGGGTTCAATGTATTAAATATTATACGGGGCTAAATGGATATGAAAACAAAATAAATGTATATGTAATAGTGGTTGGACTAATGAAGGGGCCTCATGTGCATTGAGAGTCAATAGGTATATATAAATATAATGTAGTCATTGTTGAGGGAACATGTGAAATAATTATTTGAATGTTTTAGGGTGTTTGGAGAATGATCTCATGTTCTTTAATTATTTATTGTGTAACTCATCTATCTTATCCATATTGGAGTTGTGATCCACATTTACATTGTTGTACATGGTGTGTACTATTGTCTCTTGTGATAATTTAAAGATTTAGTTCTTAACATGTATGGTATATCCTTGTGGTTAGATTTCTTCTACACTGATATTATTGTATTCCATCCATCAATGTTTTTTATTACATGATCCCCCCCCCTCCAACAAATTTTGAGTGAAGCCTTCACTCATCATCCCCTGATGATGGGTGGAGACATTTGAACATTGGGATTGTTTCTACACTAATACAATATTGAACACAAAAAATCTCTCGCTAGTAGTACTCAACAATACCCTTTCACATGCCTTAACTAAAAAGTGCCCCTCACTAAGTTGGATATGCCTATAACCGATGTTTCTAATACATAAATACCTCTCTCTCTCTCTCTCTCTCATTATGATAAATTGTGAAATTTACATTCTTAGACTACACTCATCATCGGAACATAAAGTAAAAAAATAAAGAACAACACTGAAAATGGTACTCTTCTACTTTTCCCTAGTATAATGTCCCACTTGAAATTAAGACACCATACTAGCCTTGAAGGCCAAAACTATCCCCCCCCCACCACACACATTTAATTGTAATTATTAATTACAATAACTGCTAGTCATTTGTATACATCATATAATTATAATTCAGAACTCAATGATGAATATTAGAATCATGTTTGAGACATATCCTAGCTTCATTATCTCACTTAACTACCTATTCTTTAGGACACATAGAGCTTAATAATTAACCCATTATTTATCTCAAACCATTTGAGTTTCTCAACTCAAATTTAAACTACATTGTCCTTGTGCATTCAATGCTTCTTGACTATTCTGTCATACTCATTGATTTTTAACACACCAATTATTAAAATACTAATCATGAGTTAAATATATTTTAGGTAAGCAATGTTTAAAAATGAATGGTACATGTCAAGTCTATTATCCTAAAAATGAATGGTACATGTCTATGTCTATTAGCCTAAAATGAATGGTACATGTCAAGTCTATTACCCTACTGCATGTCTAGTTTTTTCAAGGAATCAATCATTAAAAAAATGAATTTAACAAAGGTATCCCTTAATTACATAACAATTCATATCTCATACATGACTCAAATATACATTCTTTTACTATAATCCCCAAGTAAGATTACACGATGCCTTTAAATGGAATTTCTAAGGAATGGTGAGGCAAGACTCTTCTATAATAAGAGTTTGAATCCACAATTGCAATCATGTGTTACTTCTAGCAATATACATTTGGTTTATATCCATATAATAGAGTAAGCTAAATCTACAAGATTACTCATGAAATATAGGTAGATAATAAACCATTGAAGTGAGAAAGAGTTATTGATTGACATTCTAATTTCCAATTAAAATATCAAGTTATAGGACTTAGTTGTTAAAGCAGCATACCTCATAATTATGCCCAAATACTCTGATAATTCCTTGATTACAATTCATCACCAGAAGCATGGATGCTACTTAATAATATTTATAGTTGATATCAAAGAGAAAACACACAAATTCTCCCACAATGGATGTGATTCTTTCTAATGCTTCTTCGACTGATGGACATGTGTGACTACTTAGTGTAGGTGAGCAAGTTTGTGGGATGATTACAACATGTAGGTTAATAACTTGACATTGATGAGATTTGGTAGCATTTTTTGTTATTGAATAAGACCTTGGCGGCAACAACTTTAAGTGAGTTCAGGCTCCTAGGCAATCATGGTTAAACCCCCCCTCCCCCTATCATTATCCTTATGCTCAACAACCGCGCTCACTCATCATTTGCATAAAAGAATGGCAAGTTCAATGTTATATTCTCATTTGGAAACAATTGACTCACAGTGAAAGTTTGGAAACTGGTTTTTGCCTAAGGGTCTCTACCACTTTGAATTAACAAAAGGTTGGTTCATAAATTAGTTTCAAGGATTCATAATGGTGAGGGTTAAGCGTACAAATTACAAACAAGTTGAGGACTAATGACTCTCTCACATGCTGAGGGTTCTTAGTGAGCATGAGCAGGCCCTAGCAAGTTTTAGTGGAATGGTGTCAACCCCGATTTATAAGAAGTTTGTGATATGGAAGAATGGGTGCACAACCAACAAGACAACATGGATCTTTCTTATCTCCTTGCTTAGTTCGGACGAATGATTAAGGACTTGAGTACAACTCGCACTAAGGAGACTAAATATGTGAAGACTCTCACTCTTCTCTGGTAGACTAAGACTCTTCTAGGTCACACCCTAATGGAAAATGAAGTTTAGAAGGTCACTGCTCCATCTAAGGACAACAACATCTAGGATCGTCTTAAAAGAATGGAGGCCCTCCTAAGGTGAATTGCTAAGGCTCAAATTGAGCTTGTGGAAAAAATGAATATACTTGCATGAGTTACAACCAAGATGGTTTTTAGGGTGCATTCATATCCTAGGTAGACTAATGGAACGAAGGCCAAACCTGAGGTGCTTCATGTCACTATTTCAAATGACCCTTAATTTCTGTTTTGTATCTATCATTATTCATAATTTATGGATATGTTGTCATGTTTTTTTTGATAATAGGCATGTTAGATTCTGTAGAAATGTCATAGTAGGAAGAATTTTATTATAATTTTGGACATTTATCCCATTATGTTGGAGCTTATGCCTCCTTTTATAGTTGGTTCTCAAGTGACCTTAATAGTAACTCTAGATGGAATACTGTCACCAAGCTTTGGTTGTGTGGTTGGTATGATTTCCCAAGTTGCAGGCCAAGCACTGCAACTTTTGTATCTTTTCATTGATTTCAAATTTTAATGGATGTCGAGTTTTCCAAAAACAAAGAGAAAACAAACAAATGCATTCCAACCTTCAAGTACACAACCCAAATTACAAAACTAACATACAACATTTTTGTGCAAGCAACAATAGATATATCCCTCATACACAACTCATATGTTTTAATATAATATATATACATTTACTATTCTTTTGTGAGTATCTCTACATATATGTCTTGTTACTTTATACAAAAAAATCTCTCTCTGTGACTTTATACTAAAGATCTCTCTTACCCACATCATAAATTGTGAGAAAGATGTAAATGGCTAAACAACCATTTAGAAATTTTGGTTTTTACATAACCACAACCTATTCGAATAAAAAGAACATATCTCTAGAACCACGATCTAGATTCTTGAGAATTTTGGTGGCATATATAATCCCCATGTTAAAAACTCTTTACAAAATTTAGTGATGAGCCATATAATAAATTTGTAGTTACAATTGAATCATTGGATTAAACCAAATTTTCAGTCTTACAATTTTACAAACAATTAGTGAGAAAACTCCAAAGTAACAATTAAACATATATTACATAAATAGATTTCTTAAGACTTGAAAACATGCATTCTCCTACAAAATTACACCTCATCCTCTAAAGCATTATTGCAATTAAGAATCCCTAACTCCTATTCCAATTATTTTCCCAATTTCACATACATTTCCCATTGAGGGATTTTTACAAACAATTAGTGAACAAACTCCAGATTTGCAATAAACATATTGACTACATAACTAGATTTACCATGACTCTGTTGAGTGGGTTAGCTCAAGTGGTTGAGATTTTTTTCTTGCAAGCAAGAGGTCTCAGGGTCAAATCTCTGTGTGCCTATGCATAGATTGTAATAGGGCCTCATTCGATGTCCCCATAGGACTAGTCTTTGTAATCAAAGCCGGTGCGTTACCTCGTAGATATAATTGGCTTCCCCATGTTCTACAGATTTCAGGGGGGTTTTCCATGGATGTAGCGAGAAACTGACATTTGGGGGCATGAACCACATGACAAAAAAATTAGATTTACCATGACTCAAAGATAATTTATTTACTACAAAAATAATCCTCAATTCCATAATCATATTGACATTTAATAATCCCTACATTTTTGTTCCAAAACATTTTTTCTATTCCTCAAATAAAACTATATCTTCCATTCAAATATTTTGTCGAACACTTGGCAATTAACCTTTCTTAATAATTATAGGTAATTATTATAATTATGTCAAATTATATCAAATTAATGGAAACATTTAACCAATAATTATTTCAATTACTCTCTTAGCACTTACCCAAGACTTTTCTTTCCCTTGGCATGTCATAGTCACCGTTATTTTTCATTTTGAAGGTTGATCCAATAGCTCCTGAAGGAATATTTAGGTCTATTCTCCATTCTTTTTCTAGTTGCAAGTTTGCACTTATTCTAGCAAATTTTCTCATATAAAACTACATATCAATTCAGGGATTTTTCCAAACACTTGGAAAACATTCCTTGAATCTAATATTAACACATGTAATTTTTCTACCGAAATTAATTCAGATGTAACATGAAGAAAAACAATTGGACTTCGGTACAATTAACATTATACACTTACCCATTGGGCAATTTTTTATTAGAGTTATTTCTAACAATGTTTTTCTTTGCTTTCTCCATTTTGTACATCACCCACGTTAGCACAATAGACACTAAAACTAATAATAATTCCAAATTTCACATAAAAAATTCATACATAAACTATGTTTCATTTCCACGGAACCAATAATTTTTTAAATAACATATACTCATAAGCAAAATTACAAATTGATGAGCAAATAAACTTTCCATAATTCATACTAAAATTTCAAGAACAATTATAAAGTATATCTAACAAAATTTCCAATTCCTACAATTGAAAATGTGCCCCAATTCTAATTTCCTTGCCATTTCCAACTCGTATGGTGCCAACATATTTCCTCCTAGTCATACTTAGGGAAAACATCTATCCTTAAGACTTTTGAGCTATGTGGGCTCATAATATATTTCTAATATAGAATATATCCATTATGGATCTTGACATCCACTTGAAAACTTCTAGTTTTTTTACTATCTCATTCATCCCTAACAAAACTTTCGGAACATTTCCTTACTCTCCAGGTCACACCCAAACTCATGGGGTTCCTTCCCTATTTATAAAATTTGTTAGGGTCGCCACCTCACCTCTCCCATGAAAAATATATTAATTTATAGATTTAAAAAATACCTAATATTAACCACTCTTCATTAGGTGTCACACACACAATTTTCAATTTTATTTGAATTTATTAAATATAAGGTGAATAAATATATAAAATAATTTTTTTTATATTAATTACTCCATTTTTTATTTTTATTTTCAATGCGGTTCACAGCCCTAGATATCGGTGCTCACTACATCCACAAAAAACCCCCTGAAATATGCGAGAGAACATGGGGAAGTCACTCCTTTCTATAGCATAAATTGCCAATCCTTATTTCGGAGCCAAACTCTCTGGGGACATTGAGTGAGGCCCAAATAAAATTTATACATAACCACCCAGAGACTTGAAGCTAAGACCTCTTGCTTGCAAGAACTACTCTCAACCACTCGAGCTAACCCATCAGGCTTATTCATTACTACATTTATTTATTATAATAACAATTTATGAAAGAACCCCCACAAAATTGGGTAAGTATCTTATTGATTAATTAAATATTAGGTTATTTTATTGGTTGCCTTAGCTTAGTTCTACATCTAGACGGATTAACTACTGGGGAGTAAACTTATCCCACCTTACCACATGCCCTTGTTGTTGGAAATTATCCACAATGGCGTGTAGCCTCTCCCGCGTTGGGTAAAAGCCCTTGATGTTGTTGACTAGGCCAATATTTAGAAACAAAAAGAAATTGTGATAACCCCAAGTAGATCCTACAAGCTCTTGCTAGAAGCAGCAAACAAGGTAAACAACAAATAAAATGAGATACAACAAAAAAGAGATAAGGGGTACAAACCATAACAAAGAGCAAATGCAAGAACCACTTTAAATTTCCCAATAATCAAGCAAACACATGTATTGTCACTTAGGAGGTGTGAGATTCAAAAGGAATCCAACAATCTCACTTAAGGAGGCCTATTTTTTACACACTAGATGCTAGAAATATTGAAGAACAAATGGGAGAAACACTTGCCCCTTGGAGGAAGGAGATAAGGGAGCTTGGAAAATGCTACGGAGTGTGGAAAGGATGGGCTATGAAGAAGCTCTAATACAATTCTAGCAGCATAACCTTGCTCTAGATTTCTCTTACAATATGCATGCCCATGGATTCCTTTTATAGGCCAAGATGTGGCCAAGAAACAACTAGATCCAAGTGTTAACCCCATCACCACATGAACTAGCTTCAAGGTACACACGGAGGGCTATTGAATGCTCATCCATCATGTTGAGAAGACATGTTTGATTTTGTGTTGGTGAGGGGCCTTCATGAGACTTTAATGCACAACTGGTGGTTGAGATCCTACCATTTTTATATTTGTGTGGATATCAAAGGTAAATCTACGTAGGTCTAGTGTCGAAACATAACTGGTAATATGCGCAGGAGTCCACCTTAACGAAGGTTTGGCCACACATCCTTGCCTTTTGACCGCTCTTTGGAATTTCTAGACTCATATTGCTTCTTGGATATTGATGAGAATGTCTTCAGTGGGATGGATGCTATGTGTTGATGACGCCTTATTGTGAGAATTGAAAAAATGTCACATGTGTGCAATATTTGAGTGTTAACATATGCCCGCTGATGTATGATGTTCCGAGAGTACTGTAGGGATGATAATGCATCATCGTTTCTTTTGTGTTCTCCTTTGTTCTTGAGAGCAGTGGAGTACGTGTGGACCGATAGTTTTTTCCCATGGGGGAGAACTGTTGGTGAAGTGGTAACAAAGAATGTTGTTTTATACAAATGAGGTGACATACCCATACTCATGAAGATATGCCAAATTGGCTACAAAATGAGGAGATTGAGGGTCAACTCATAAAATTGCAAGGACATGGATGAAGTTGGATTCAAGCCATGTGACAGTAAATTATCTTGAAAATGATGTCACTGGTGTTGAAGAAGCAGAAATGTTGAAGATCATGAGAAGCCCATGGGGGTGGGGGGCAAGAATATTAGTGAAGTTGCTGAATGACACTTCACTATGCCAGATGTGTTGCTTCCATGATTTGCAAATGTGAACATATCTACCTTTGGAGTGTATGACTAACTTGATGCGATGAATGTTTTGTCGTCGAGCATAGGGGAGAGCACTAATGATTCTCCCTACTTAGTTCAAGGCTATCCCTTGTAGTGATTGAAAGAGATCCCAAGGTACTACTGCAACCATTTCAACTCTAAAAAAATGGTGATTTTATGTCGATGAGACATGAAGTACATGATAAGATGAGGATCTTTATCTCGTGAACCAAGTTTATGTTGTAACTGACTGTGAGACTGATGGACCTGACACAAGACTGGTTGATAATCCTGGGGCTCATGAATTCTTTTGATCAATGTAAACTTGGGGAATAACTAACACCAACATTCTTCAAAAGATATGGACAGGGTGTAACAAAGGGAGACAAATTGCAAATGAAGGGATTTGTTGGAGACATAATACTGAGGGAATGGTGATTAACAAAACTGATAATGTTGGGGATATTGAGACTCAATGACATCATTCAAACACGACTAGAGGGTTGATTCCAAAAGAATGGGGTGGTTCCCATGATTTTGAGTGGATTGCGGAACCATTTGTACATAAAGAATAATTGGTGGGGTCCCCATGGTTTTGAGTGTGTTAGGGGACCAATTTTATGGTGGGTGGGATTCTCATGGTTTTTAGTGAGTCAGGGTATCAATTTGATGATGGTCGAAGTTCCCATGGTTTTGAGCGAGTTAGAGAAAATTTTCCATGATGGTGTGATGGTTTTGGTGCAAACACGAAGATGAGTTCCCCATAATTCAATTCCATGCATATTGTTCCTACGAGAATAATTGAATAGAATTGGTTTGTTCAGAGGGTGGAAGCCCCAATGTTGTCTTCAGGGGGGTGCTAATACGAGGGAGATTACAAATGGTGAAGTGATCATGGGGGTATGAGTGGTAAACTATGAATCTAGATATTAACATTTGCTAAGGAATTTAGTGGCGTCAACTACTGGAGGTGGGGGAGTAAATGCACAACTGTATAAATGATGAACTATGGGTTAATCTTTCCAAAGTGGGTCAAATTCCTTAGGATTGTGGGAGTTCAACAACATGGGTTCCAAATTATGATGAGGTTTTAAATGTTGCACATACCCATGGATGTAACATGTTATCCATAGAAATGATGTTGATGGTACATTAAAATTGGGAGTGAAGCACCTATGGTTATCAACATGAGTGCTAATAAATGCGGTGCAATCAGAGGGGATGCATTACCTATATGTTAAATTTGGGATGATACTTGTGATAAGAGTCTTGCACCATTGTGGAAGGGGTTTGAAGATCTTCATGTTTGGGTTGGAATACTGCACACATGATGTAAATACCCAAGTGTAGTAGAGGACATGCAAAACGTATTGACAATGCATAAATGAGAACCAAAACATGGCGCACTTGTGGTGCACGCTTGAAAAATAGGTGTAAGATGAATCTTTCCAGTTTGAAGAGAAAGAATGTTGGAAAGGGAATCAGTTGTGCAAAGTGCGATAGATAAGATAGTGACAAGTGGCAAAGTGGAATGCGCAAGAGAAAGTTACTGACAAGTGTGGTCAGTTTGGTCACAAGTAGTTAGAAATGTTGGTCCAAGTAGTTAGAGAGTCGGCTTATGTGGACCATTTTGTAAAGGCACAAGCCTATACATAGAATTAGGAGTATAGTTAATAGATCATCTTAGCATCTTGGAAGTAAGCATTGAATAGTCGATGAGTAACTGTATTCTAATTACTTTGCTTGTATGCAACCTGCGGATGTATGTGGTTTTGGTTTGAGGTTTTTGACCAAGGATGTTTTGAGATCTTTCGAAGTTAAAATGAGAAGAATATTGATGTTGAATCTCTTATCTTTCTTTGTGTTAAATATGCAATGATGCGATCTGTGATATTTTCCATGTATGGATGATGCAAAGTCTTAATGTGTTTATTGGGTTCTTGTATGTCGATATCTTTATTAAGTTGATCTAAATCATGATTGTTGCGATATTGGAACCTACTGCGAATGATGATAAGTAGATTTAAGAAATGATGTGTTATAAGATATTGGATCTATGAATTGCATTGCGACAGAGTGAGATTAAGGGCACAAGTCCCCTTCCTTCTGTGGAAACATGGTTCCTACAGCCCTCCCTCAAACATCTCGGGTGAGACTGCATCTGCTCCACAGGTGTTTTTGGATAGGTTAAAACCTGTCCAATCCGCTATTTAGGGAGATTGTGTCGAAGGGTGTTGACATACCTGTGGAGTGAACTTGTGTTGATTGAAGTATGTCATCAAATGGTTCTATTGTCAAGACCATAGTGCGAGGAAGAAGAGGACATTATACGACACCCAACAAAACCAGAGATCTAGGACTGGTTCAATCAAAAGGCCCGAGAGTTCGCAGTTGAATAAAACTAGAACTCCAAACTGCTAGCACAAGAGTGGTTGGGAACATATATCTTCTCTGATATTCATGAAATTTTGTTTGCTGAGTTTCCAATAATACTGTACGAGTGGTTGGCGTAGCTAACCTTCTAGAAAAGGAACTTCCAAGGAGGTGAACTTAATTACTGGACCCCTGAACTGATCCAATGACTTAAAAGGGTAAACAACAAGGTGTCAAGAGCTGTTGAAGTGTGGATCGATAACATTTTGGAATGATATACACTAAGTTTTCCATTGACATAGTAAAATCCTATAGCAAGGCAGAGAGGGAATTCTTCCAGCGACCAAGAGGGAGGTTTCTATTGTCTTTGCAATTGTGGATTAACATGCTCATTTCCGAAAAAGGAATATTGAAGATGAACTACAACAAGTAAATCTTTGGTGTGTGGAGGTTACGAGTACTGCAGAGATGAGGGTTGGATGGAATGATATAGGGTAGATGGATGGGAGTTACGACGAGATTGTGAGGGAAGTCGAGGAAGAGTGTGGTCTTCTATGAAGTGGTGTGAGGTTTTGGCAAGAGAAGAGGTGGATGACTGAGGATATTCCTGGTGCGATTGGAACAAGAAACTATGAGAGCATACCACAAGGGACTAAGTGACCCTAAATTGACGAAGGAGATGACCAAGCTATGCCCGAGTCCGAGGAAGGACTGACCCAAAGAAACAACGTACCTACACCTCCGTGCATGGTGCCAAATTTAGGAAGAAACACCAAATCATCATAAGACTTCCCTGTGTGTCACCATAGGAGTAATACTAACATATCAATGAATACCAGAAGAAGACCTAGAATGACAGGTGATGATGTAAAAATACCCTTGTTCAATGGGAACGAGACTGAAGACCCTGAGAAATATTGGTTTATCTGTGAAGCAGTATGGACTATGAAGCAAGTTCAAGATAAATATATCAAGAAAGGAAAACTAGTGAAAACTTTTCGGGGCTGAGCATTGGATTGGTACATGAAGTTTGTAAAGGGCCGACAGGGCATCAACATAAGACGCTAGCATAGATTAGGACTAAACTAATTGAGGAATTCAACAATCCCAAAATCTGAGTCACAATACATTACTGAGTTGAAAGAAATAAAACAATATATGAATGAGTTAGTATGGGATTTTGATCATCGGTTCAAGATGTTGATGGCTAAGGTCATCTTCGGGATGAGCGACATGCAACACACATACTAGTTCATTGCATTTTTAGTGCCACACATTCAGATGGCATTAATGTAGCAAAAGATTGTGACACAGACCGAGGCTTAAGAAATTGCGATGAAGTTGGAAGCTTCACCAGTTGGGGAAATGGGAGTTGGTATGAACCATATACAATCACAATTAGTGAACCTTACTATTCAGTTGCAGGATATCAAGAAGGGAAAAGAAGTTTGTGAAGAACTGTGGTGCAGTATATGTCGCACGATAGGACATCATAAGGATGAATGTCCAGACTTCCATGAATACTTACAGGATGGAGCCCCTAATCCATTGAGTCAAGGTGGTCTGCCATGGTGTTGGATATGTTAGACTAGAGGACATTCATCTAAGGAATGTGTGTACCTTCAGAAGGTTGTGTTGAAGCTGGAAAATATGTTTTGCAACTTCTCTTGCTTGGTTGGCCATGAAGAAAAGGATTGCAGAGCATACGAATTTCTCTAAGAAAGAACGACGAATACATATTTTATGAAAGGAGAAGAACATCGATCGACGAAAAGGCTGCAACCGCAACAGTAACCATAGTCTGCACAACATAAACCATAGTTTTCTCTGTCACAACCATAGTAAAATCAGATGCAATATAATTAGTAGCACCCATAGTATACTCAACCACAGTACACTCAACCATAGCCTAACCAACATCAATGGTTTAACCAACTACAGTATTAGCCACAAGGAGGATTTTGAGGAGGATTCCGTGGAGGTTGCAACGAAGGCTTCAGTCATGGAGGTGCTATGGGACGAGGTTGTGGACTAGTGATGTGTTATAATTATGGAGTTTTGGGACATTACCAGAGGGATTCTCTGAATCTATAGTCTCTATGTACTTATTGCAGCGCCGCAGTTCACACTGTCGAAGACTACCCGTAGCTAATTGTGAAGAGATAAGCCAAGAACCATCCATAGCCACCATTGAACCAGAATGTGAACCAGACTCAAAATAAAAATCAAGGACCAACTATTGGAAAAATATTGGTGGAACCCAGGACTCAGCCCACAGATGTTGGAGTCATAACTCGAGGAGGATCTGCGATGAGAGATGACAGACCATTCCCAAATATTTGATTGGCGGCTCAAAAGAAGGCCCAATTCGACATCGATGTTGAGAAAGAAACTTTCTCTGACACAAGATACATACTGAACAAAAACACGGGTAATTTACATATCTATGAAATTCCACCTACTTTTGATTCAACAGCTGTGTCAAGACCATCGCGAAAGGTTGGAACATTGCAAAATTTTCTAGAAAGTTGTCTGTTGCTAGAAAAATATCATGATGCATTAGTAGAGATAGAAAGTTTGTTATATCGACAGGAGAAAGGGTGACAAGATCACACCGTGAATTCTTTGCATAAGAAGAAAATGAGAAGGGAGATGAGAATGAACGTCTAAATCGGCGATTATCATGTGGATTCAGTCATCTTGGGTCTAGGAGATGTAAACATATTGACAAAGCAAACTTGGGAAAGGATGGGGAAAGCATAGTTGGTTTGGTCCCCTCTACAACTGTGACTAGCAAATCAGGCTAGGGTGTCACCAATTAGACGAGTACCACATTTACTTGTTGAAGTAGAGGGACTAAAGACCTATGTAGAGTTTGACGTTATTGAGATAGTTGACGAATGTAGATCATATCTCGCACTATTGGGAATTGGCTCAAATAATGAAAATATGGAGGTTATTAACTTCAAGAAGAGAGTAATTACTTTTAAGAATCATGATATGCGGATCATTTCCCCATTAGATCCTAGTGGAGGCCAAAGATACGTCAAACGAGTGAAGGAGGAAGTTGTAGGAGGATGGGATAATGCATATAATATTTCTGAAGATTGCATCCATCCCACCATAGACGAGGAGATAGGCTGGTGAAGTGCTAGCTCTACATCATTAGACTTTGACGATGCACTAGAGAACTAGAAGAAATGACTACATGAAGTATCAGTCAGAAAATGTGGACGAGTCACTCTGTCGGTGCACTGGGTCACGACAGAATTTTTTGAACTACTAACATATGAAAGGTTACCTAAAGTAGCTAGGTTTATTAACAAATTCAAGGCAAAAGTATTAGAGTCTCAACGACTGTTGGTTCTGGAGAGCATTGAAGGCTACTTCGGTGAGATGGTGGGATACGCATCAGAGCTCGATCTATGGTTGGACGATAAGTCACAGATTAATGTAAGTTTGATTTGGGGGAACATAGAACTATCAAGGGAAGAAGTACGACGGAAGGAATGATCCCAATGATCATCTAGTTACATGTCAAACCGCATGGGTAATAAAGCTGAAATATGAACGAGTACATGCATTTTTCCATACGTTGGATGGAATACCACACAAATGGTACATATCAGTTGAATTGTGAAGGGATATTACAACATGGGAAGAATTGAATGTCTGCTTCAGTCATACTTTCAGCTTTGCGAATGCTGATCCAGTGATACATAGCGTACTTCAGCACATCCACAATGTCGTATTGGAAATAGTTATAGTGGCATTACCAGTAGGATCGCAAGAGACGCCAATAACACAGTTGATGAAAGAATGATACAAGGTGACAAGAGAACCTAGTGATGAGGATGATCCAAGAAATATCAACATTGCAGAATCAAAAGGCAGGCAGGATATCAAAACACCAAAAATACCATCTGACAAAGTCCAACAACCGCTTAGGATAAGGAAGATCAATATTGGGATGACAGATGACCCTAAGTTCTCCAATGTAGGATATTACTGGGATGAGGTGACTATGGAGAAGATCACTGATCTGGTGCATGAGTTCCAGGATTTGTTTCCAACTAAATTTGTCATTATGAAATGGATTTTAGGGGACTTAGGAGAAATGAAAATCCCTTGAAATCCATATGTGAAATCAGTAAAGAAACATCCTTATCGATTGAACCCATGATATAAGGAACGTGTCAAGGCTGAGATAGATAGGATGCTGGAGGATGGCATCATTAAATTTGTGGAAGACTTGAAATGGATCATAACAATGGTGGTTCAAGACAAGAAGATGAGGGAAATCTAGATCTGTGTCGACCTAAGGAAGGTGAACGATGCAAGTCTTCATGATCCATTCCTAACACCATTCATTGAAAAAGTACTGGAAGGAGTCGCAGGAAAAGAGATATACTCGTTCACATATGGCTTTACAGGTTGCCACCAAATAAAAATTGCAAAGGAAGATAGGAATAATACCACTTTCATAACTGAGTGGGGATGTTTTGAGTACACAGTGATGTTACAGAGAGAAACTTCCTATGGATTGGGTTATACCAGAACAGACTGAATGACACCAGAAATCAATCCATTCCAATGCATCTAACAATAAGGGGTGTGAAGCATACCTTATTCCGGAAATTTGATGTATATCCTCATTGAGCTTTTCCAATACACTTGCATTCACAATTCTCTCTCAACAACAACAAACAAGACAAGCATGCTATATATCAAAGTGTTAGGCCTACTCTAGCATATATAAACCATCATGTATAAGAAAATAACTACATTCATGGGCAAAATATTCATAGTTATGCACATGTATGTTGGAGTAGGGTCCCGCAGCTACAGAAGAAGCTGCTAGGTTAGCGGACAGATAGTTTTGGCGGATAGACAAGATAGAGCTACGACGTCGTAGCAGGGTTCCGGCTGCATAGCAGAGCCGAAAACCATGACTTTTAAGATAGAGAAGTCAAGGAAGATGATGGTACCTGAGCGGCCGAGAAGAGAGAGCTCACCCACTGCATTGAAGGCAGCGGTGGAAGACAAGAGGGCTCAGCTACCCTCATAAAGGAAAAGGAGCAATGAGGCTGAGGCATTGAAGACGAAGGACAGAAGGGAAGCAGCGCCGGTAACCATGGTCAGCGCTGGCAAGCATGGAAGACTGCAGGAAGCTGTGGTGAAGGGAAGTGGTGCATAGTACCCATGATCAGCGCCAGGAAGCATGGAAGACCGTAGAGAGCTGTGGTGTGATGGACAGCGGCTACTTCAAAGTACAGATACATCGACTGTCACTAGTTAGGGTTTGGGTTACTGTTGGGACAGGCCCATAGTGTTGTAATGGCGAGACCTTCGGGCCGCCTATAAAGGGATATATTTTGTATTGTAAAAGGGTTGGTTAGAGAGTCGGATGGTTGATTCGTCTGTTGTAGTTGTTTTGTAGAGTATTAGACAGTTGTAGAAGCCAAGCTCTGGTTCTGTTATTAGCTGTAGTATCTTACTGTAACTAGTAGCTAGCTCATAGAGCATTCATGTAATGATCCACAAGGATCGACAGAGAGGGAAGAGTATATTGTAAGAGGTGCAATATAGAGGTAGAAAAGATATCTAAGAGAGAAGATCTTAAGCTGCATATGCGGTGCAGCAGAACTGTGTTTACCTTCCCCTGAGCTATAATAGAAACACAGTTCTGTGGACGTAACTTCCATCCTGGAGGTGAACCACGTTAAAATCATGCGTTATGTGATTACTCTCTGTGTTGTGTTTATTTGATGCATTTGTCAGTTATTTTATGAGCCTTGTTACAGTTTAATGTATGTATGCATTGTTTAGTTCGCAATAATATAAAAGGATAGACATAAGTTGAAACCAGTAATATGTTGTATGCGGGTTCAGTTATACTTTGCTTGAAACCATCACTAGTCGCGATGTTAAACAGCCTGTCATGTTGAGTATTTCAAGTCGACACGAACAACACTAAGTGCGCTAAGCCACGGGGTTGGGGTATTGCAGGGAGGCGATACCGCACTGGAAGAGGAGCTACGGTGAGCGATACCGGAGGTTAAGGACTTAGTGTTGGGAGGAAGTTATGTGTCGCCTAGTGTGCAGCAATGCGATAAGGTTGGGGTCACTGCGGATTGGTGGAAGTTGCACGACATAGACAGGGACTGCGCGCCGGAGAGGAGAGAGAGCTTGCAGTGAGAAGGGCTGCGAGATGTTGAGATCGTGTGACGTGAGCAGAGGGTCATGCGATGAGCTGAGAAAGAGGCCCTGCGACTAGCAAAGTTGCGAGTCACACATAGGATGCATCAGAACCTGGTCCAAGATGCTTGAGTCCTTGGTGAACCCTTCAGAATCACTTCGGGTGAGACTTTAGGCCGCTTCGCGGTCTGTCGCCGAAAGGGCCAGTGAGCTAGGGGTGTTGTTGGTTAAATACAATAAAACTGGGTCTGCCCATGATAGCCAACAAATGGTTCCATTGCCGGCTTTAAACACATGGGAGCTAATGTTCTGGTGGCGTCCTACGAGAGATGAACTCAATGAGTGGGTTTGGTCTAATAAGAAAGAATTTGCTGAACGAGAGAACAGGAGTCCTAAACTGAGTACAGAGGCCTAGTTACAGAAACATATCATTACAGACCTGCATGCAATATTCTTTACAACTTTTGGGAATGAGCTTTATGACTGGTTATCAAAGTTAACTGATACAAGCATATTCAAAAAGAAGACAGAAATTGTCTGGACACCGGAGCTGATTCAGACCGTAAGGAACCTGGATAATCCTATCACGAGGGCAGTAGACTTCTGGCTTGTGAGCGTGCTGGAAGGCTTCGTCACAGAGTTTGCAGTTGACCAGATAAAAAGCTTCAGCGAGGCTGCGTGCTATTTCTTCAAAGGATATCGTGGTAAGTACCTAAGATCTTTAAACTTGTCCATTAAGATGCTATTACATGAAAAAAGAACAATGGATCTAGTTTCAGATGAATAATTAGAAATAGTAATGTCACAAGAGTTTGAAAGTGATTTTGATGACGTTGGACGAACACGTAGTGGAAAGAAGTATAAAGTAGATTTCAGCTCTCTAATATTTGAAGACAGTTCAACTAGTACTAGACAGCAGAGTCATAGTACCACAGAAGGAACAGAGGGGGGTATCCCTTACCACCCTTACACCCCACAGAAACAGACCGGGACTCAGAACAATCCTATAGGAACTCCATCCAGTAGCTCATAGACAGTACCTACCACTACTACATCACCTCCACCTACACCGCCGAGTGGTAGTAACACAGTAAATCAACATCCACCACGTAGAAATAGAATGGGGGATGACATGAAGCTACCTATATTTAAGGGAACAGGGGCAGAAGATCCAGAGCAGCATTGGTTTCTCTGTGAAGCCATGTGGACCATTAAAACAATTAACGATGATAACCTGCAACTTGTACAGTTGGTCACCACACTAAGAGATCGAGCCTTAACATGGTATATTAAGTATACCATAGTACCTAGGACACTTGCCCAGGTCAAGACCGCCATGATTAAAGAGTTTAAGAAACCTAAGTTTGAGTCACAGTGCATTACAGAACTCAAAGACATCAAGCAGTTACCTATAGAGTCGGTGTGGGACTTCGATCAGAAATTCAAAGCCCTTATCGACCAAGTCAGTTTTGAGTTCGCGTCGGAGCAGCATAAGGAATGGTTTATTGCAGCACTGCTCCCTCACATTAGAATACAGTTAATGCAACAGAAAATCCAGATGCAGGATGACGCATTGGAGATGGAAATGAAACTAGAGGCTTCACCTCTAGCTGAGAGCAGTACAGGAATGGCAACTTTACAAAACTAGTTGGCTAATCTCACATTACAATTGCATGAAATTCAGAAAGGGAAAGAGGTTGCGCAAGACATATGGTGTGTAAAATGTAAAGCACAAGACCATAGTAAAGATAATTGTCCAGTATTTATAGAATATATAGCAACAGGGGCTCCAAACCCCTTACCACAGACCCACGGGCCATGGTGTGATATATTCAAAACGCGAGGACATCTACCTCACCAGTGCCCTCTACTTCAGAAGTACATGTAGACACCTAAGAACATATACTGCATCTTTTGCAAGTCTGTAGGTCATGATGTACATGATTGCAGAGCCTATGATCTCATGGTCGGAGCAAAGCAAGACTTGTACAGAGTCCAGTCAGAAAACACAGGGTCCAGCAGTAGGACCACAGCAGGATCCGGCTTATGGAGGCCGTGGAGGAGGATTCAGAGGATGAGGCTTTGCGCGAGGAGAAGGCTTCGACAGAGGAGAGGGTTTTGGCTGTGGCCGTGGACCAGTTACTTGTTACAACTGCGGAGTTGTAGGACACTATGCTAGGGACTGTCAGAACCCCACTGCCACTTGTAACTACTGCAAATCTTATGATCATACTATAGAGGAGTGCCCTACCTTGATAGCTAAGATCAGAGAACCTAAGCCAACAGTACACCAGAACATCCAGTTTATTGCTGCTGAGCAGGAAGAGCCAGAACCAAGAGTGAATATTGTGACTCGTAGTGGTGTTTCTACCAGTGGGACATCGCAGGAAATGGAAAAGACCACAGGTCAGGAGTGGGTGCGCAGAGCTCCTAATAAAGCAACACCACTCGACCTGCAGAAGAACAAATAGACATTTCAGGAAGCTAAGGCTTTCTTTGATGACCCTACGCAATCAGGATCACATGTATCGCCATCTAGGGGTGTACTGCAGCAAGCACCTTGTGGCGATAGCCTTGTACAGACATCGTAAGCTACCACATCAGGAAGATGCGATGAGGACGAGATGACAGGAAGTGTACATTCCTTCCTACGGAGTTGTCTAAAACTTGTAAGAAATGAGCAAGCTATCACAGAACTTCAGCGTATCATAGATCAGTGTCAGCCATCTTCTTCCATGAGCAGTACATAGCGTGCTATTCATAATATTACGGGACATACAAGAACAGGAAGAGAGATGCGACTCACAGCGCAGATTGGAGAATTTGAAATGGATGAGGTAATCCTAGATCTCGGATCGGACGTGAATGTTCTGACTAAGCAGACATGGGAACAGATGGGTAGCCCTCAGTTAATCAGATCACCTATCCATCTGAGATTAGCTAATCAGCAGCGTGTGTCACCTTTGGGTCGGTTATCACAGGTGCCAGTTGACATTGACGGAGTTTGCAACTTCGCGGACTTTGAAGTTATAGAAATCATTGGAAATAGTAGACCCTATCCAGCATTGCTAGGTATTGATTGGGCGATTGGTAAAATGGCCATTATCGACCTAAAGAGAAGACAAATGACCTTTGAGGACGTGCAGATCCGGGTCGTCGCACCGCTGGATCCTTTTCAGGGTCCTAGATATATTGAACCTATCCGAGCAGAGGAAGAGGCACATAACATGGAGAGCCTCTACCAGATGACCGCAAACCAGAGTGACTACATCAATCCAACCGCAGAAGGGAATATCAGTTGGCAATGCGACAACTCATGCGCATCAGATTCAGATGTTGGTTTAGAAAACTGGCAGAACAGACTTCACGAAGTCTCAGCACACAGGTGCGCATACTTGACTAAGTCACTACAATGGATTGGCACAGAGGTCAATGAGATTCCATCCTTTTATGGTCTAACAGATATCCAGGACTTTCTCGAGCAGTTTGAACAACAGATCCCTCACGAGCAGCGGATCGCATCTATGGACCTTGCAGTATGAGCCACACCTGCAAGATGGTGGTATGCACATAAAGAGAACATAGCATCATGGGATGATATTAAGAGAGTCATGGCGATCAGATTTTCTGTCGACAGAGAGTATGTCCAACAGAAATACACAGGAGAGAGTGACCCCAGGACACATATTCAGACATGCGAACAGAATTGGTCAGACATTCTCGAGGATGAATGGGTTCACTGATTCGTTCATACGTTGGATACAGTTCGAAGGAACTGGTATACAGAGACTGAACTGCGCAAGGGAACAACAACATGGCCGCTTATGATAGACAGCTTCCTACTCACCTTCGCATTTGAATCTGAGTATCCAAAGGTTGATCAGGCCCTACAAGTAATAATGAGTAAGATATTTGAAGATTGTACCACATCAGTATCAACTCAACCTGAATGGGCTATCCAGCTAAAAGAGGCATTAGAGTGTTATAATTTTGCATCTAAACTAGAAGAGGATGAGGATCCTCACGACACCAACATTCCAAAGTCAGAAGGCACTCGCGATGTTAAGGGACCACAGTTAGAAATTCCAACAATCACAGAGCCCATTAAGATTAAAAAGATCAATATTGGCACAGACACAGAACCTAAATTTGCGTCTATTGGAGACTATTGGAACGATGAAACAGTCAGACAGATTGTAGATTTGCTACATGAATATCAGAACCTATTTCCCACCAAGTTCATGGAGATGAAGGGAATAGTTGGTGACCTGGGAGTAATGAGGATACCATTGAAGGAGGATGCTAGACCAGTCAAGCAGTGCCCATATAGACTAAATCCGCGATATAAAGAAAAAGTAAAAGTTGAGATCGATAAGATGCTAGCAGCAGGCATCATTGAGCCTGTAGAAGAAAGTGAATGGGTTAGCCCTATGGTCGTACAAGAGAATAAAACCAAAGGAGACATCAGGATCTGTTTCAATCTGCGCAAACTCAATGATGCATCGCTTCACGATCCATTCCCGACACCGTTCACTGATGAGGTATTAGACAACGTGGGAGGACAGGAGGTCTACTCCTTCACCGATGGCTTCTCAGGCTACCACCAGATTAGAATACACCCAGAAGATCGATCCAAGACCACCTTTGCAACAGAATGGGGCTCGTTCCAGTATATGGTAATGCCCTTTGGTCTTAAGAATGCACTAGCTATATTTTCTAGAGTAGTAGTTGCTGTATTTAAAGAATACATCCATAAATTACTAGAAGTATATTTTGATGATTGGACTGTATTTGGACTAATTGACAAGCACATAGGAGATTTAAGACTGATGTTAGAGAAATGTAGGCAGTACCAGATTTCTCTAAACTTAAAGAAATGTATATTTTGTGCACCATTTGGTATTTTGTTGGGTCACATTGTTTGCAGACAAGGCTTGATGGTAGATCCCGCAAATATTGCCATCATTGTAAATCTCCCAGCACCCAACTCAATCAAGCAACTGAGGATAGTACTTGGTCATACCGGGTATTACAGAAAGTTCATCAAGGGCTATGCAAAGATTACAGCACCAATGGAGAAATTGCTAAAGAAAGATGTAAAATTCCTATGGAATGAGGAATGTCAGTAGAGTCTAGACACACTTAAAGAAAAGATGGTTACAGCACCCATCCTAGTATTTCCAGATTGGACTAAGCCATTTCATGTACATGTGGATGCATCTGGCATCGCACTAGGGGTTGTCTTAACGCAACCAGGAGAAGGGGATATTGATAACCCTATCGCATAATCCAGTAGAAAGCTATCGACAGCAGAAAAGAACTACACCACGACAGAGAGAGAAGGCTTAGCTATGGTGTATGCGCTGCAGAAGTTTAGGCACTGCCTATTGGGTGCCTCGTTCAAGATGTTTACTGACCATTCGGCATTGAAGTATCTGGTCAATAAGCCAATGTTAGGGGGGAGAATCTGCAGATGGTTACTCCTCTTTCAGGAGTATGATTTTGAAATCATCGTTAAACCAGGAAGATTGAACGCTGGACCTAATCATCTGTCGCGGATAGACTCAGGAGAAGAGCCAAGCAACCTAGAGGACAATTTGCCGGACGCACCGTTGTTTTCTATTCAGATTGCAGATGACTACTATGCTGATATCATTCACTTTCTCACTACAGGATTAGCGCCTGATGAGTTCACTAAGCAGCAAAAGAAGCAGTTGGTTGTTAAAACAGCAGACTTCACCCTGATCACAGGACACCTACACAAGTTAGGACCGGATGAATTTTTGCGCAGACTCTGTGATGCCGCATGAAAAATACGCTATTATCAGAGAGGCACATTCAGGGATCGCAGGAGGTCATTTCACAGGAAAGCCGACTGTGCAGAAAATCCTAGATGCAGGATTATGGTGGCCTACTTTGCATAAGGACACTAAGGACTTCTGCAGATGTTGCAATATCTTCTAGAGGGTAGGAAAACCCTCACGACGCGATGAAATGCCGCTGCGACCGCAGGTTACACTGTGCACATTTGACAAGTGGGCTATAGACTTCGTGGGTCCTATCAACCCACCAGGAAAATGCACTGGCGTGAGATATATTATCACTGGATCAGAGTACCTCACCAGATGGGAAGAGGCCAAAGCCATAAGAAATTGCGATGCTGCTACAGCCACACAGTTCCTTTTTGAGAACATCATCAGTATATTTGGCTGCCCCGTAATTTTGATGAGCGATCAAGGCACACATTTCCTAAACCGCACCATTGAGGCCTTGACAGAAGAATTCTAGATTCAGCACCATAAGAGCACTCCCTACCACCCACAGGCTAATGGTATGGTGGAGGCCTTCAATAATATTTTAGAAAACGCTCTTACTAAGATCTGCAATAGTCAAAGGAATGATTGGGACCTCAGAGTTAACGCTGTATTATGGGTGTATAGGACCACATGCAAGAAACTTACAGGACACACACCTTTTAGCTTGGTGTATGGACAGGAGGCTGTTATGCCTATGGAGTATATTCTGCCCAGTTTAAGAATCACTTAGATCACCGGGATGACTGATACAGACACAGTGGAGGAAAGGCTAGCACAGCTGCTTGCCCTAGAGGAAGACAGATTCGTCGCCGAATTCCAGCAGAAAGTGCAGAAGGCACGAGAAAAAGCTTGGCATGACAGACATATTAAGAGTAAGACTTTCCAGACTGGAGACCTAGTAGTTCTCTATGATAGTAAATTCATTAAGTTTCCAGGGATGTTCAAGACGCATTGGCTGGGGCCATATCAGATACAACAAGTTACAGAGGGAGGTACCGTTCAGCTCAGCCAGCTGAACGGGGAGCTTCTTCCCACATGGATCAATGGTAGTAGGCTTAAGCTCTATAGCGATGGAGACCCCACCTCTTAGCCCTAGCTTAGCCAGTTTATGGTGGTGCAGATGTCCAGTGTAGTTGAAAGGAGGCATCGCACCGAGAACTAGTCTACACCGGCAGGTATCATAAGTATTAGGAATCGCATAAGGTCGGTTCATTTTGCGCAAGTCAATAAATGGCTTGTGGGGGAAAAAAAAACCCGTTTGTTTGTTTGCGCAGGTGATACGGTGTTTCAGCGCAACAATGCGATGTTTCCCCGTGCCACGTATCCATTTTTTGCAACCGACAGAGGGCTAGTCAAGTCTCCTTCTGACAGGCAGTTAATGAAGAAATGACTGGTATACCTTACCGTAGATTTGACAGCAAGACAATTAAGTTTCTAGATTTGGCAAATCTTCGATAAGATCGGTGCCCGTACACACACGTTTTGGGGGAAACGTGACCGGATTTCAGCATTTATGGAGGATCGGATGACGGGTGAGGTCTTGTCCATGTAATTATTCGACCAACGGGTTCAGTCACGATGACCGTTGCATCCGGGATTGTGGCCTTCGGCATAAAAGCAGAAATTGTTCATTTGAGGGGGTTACATTTGCAGAAACCCGAGAGCTACAGAGTAACCTGTTAAGAGTCCCCTGTGCAGAGTTCACCCCATTACAGAGTGCTGTGATTCCCAGAGTTCGAAGCCATTGCACACCCAGGAGATTCCACTAAGAGGGTTCTGTCTGAGGAGGAACCTATAGGCGACATTTTGAGAAGGTTTGAACGTCACGACATTGCAGGTGTTATGACGACGCCACTTAAGGGTGTCCATCCAGGCTCATCACAAACCAGATAGCCACCACAGACGAGGAGCCAGTATCAGATAGCGGAAGAATCTAATTCAGAGTTGGAGGAAGAAGTTCATACTACAGCAGACTACATTATGCCACGAGCTGAAGGCGCACCAGAAGTAAAAATTCCCAAGAGTGGTAAGTTCCCTGTTCCCATACCACAGATTGATTCTCGAGTAAGGGAAGATGGAGAGCTATTAGGATATGCAGCTGTTGCTAAATTCATAGATTATAACCTGGTCGACACTAAGACATATCCCCAGTTCCAGCTGGACCAGTACCTTATAATTCAGAAGAACCCAAGGACATGTGCAGACGACTATATTCCCATGGACCATGTTCAGATCGTTGAGTGCTCAGGCTTACTCAATCTATTGAGACTACCTTATTTTGGACGCGACACAGAGGTTAATGCCGTGGTGTGCATCCTACTGTCTTGTTTACATGGAGGTTACCTTTGGCTTGGTAACAAGGTCGACCTGAATGTCGACCTCATACATCGCATCACCAGACTGTCCAAGACTGGTCAGCACCTGACGATAGATACAACAGGGAAGACCAAGAAACCCAAGCTATCACCCGCCCTAGTTGCCAAGTACCAACTACAGAGAGGAGGTCGGGCTTACGACAGTGCAAGCATACCAGACAAAACACTTAGCTTTACAGCTAATCTGCTTGTAGGCAGGCTGTTAACCAAGGTTCGGCCCAAGGAAGTTACAGGGTCTGTAATTAAACTTGCTATACAGGTTGCAGAGGGGGATCATTTCAACTGGTCTTTATTTTTGTTAAATATGTTTCAGGCATATTGTTTGGTGGCACAGGATGAGGCTACCCACCATTTTCATTTTTCATGGTTGATAATCCTCTATGCATTTGTGGGGTGGAAGGAGCCGTCCCATACCCAATTTAAATAGCTAGCAAGTGGCGAGCCCATAGGGGTGCACTATACAAACCTGTGGGAGACTAACCACCCAGAAAAGAAAAATATCAATGCGATAGTATTCTATGAATACTATACACTGCTGAAGAAAGTCGTCCTAGAAGTACCATGGATCAGCAAGGAGGTTGTAGACACATATGATGCTCGGCTTAATTTTATGGTGGACCGCCATAGAATCCACCTGCGACCAAAGAGGACTCAAAGGGATTATTGGGCTCCTGGCTGGTTCAGGATGACAGCGAAGGATATCGAAGGTATCATCAAAGATTTTGATGACCAATGGAAGTGAGAGTACGAAGACCCCACACCTCTATAGTTAGATACTGCACAGACAAACCCAGTAGACAAGGGTAAAGATAGAGTAGAAACCCAGAAATAGGATGAAGAGCATACATCAGAGGAGGAGCCCTTGAAGAAGAAGAAAAAGGTTACAAACCCAACTGGGGAGATTAAATTGACAGCTGATGACTTTGACCAAATCGTAGTAAGAATAAGGGACAGAATGAGCGACACATTTTAGGTGATGCAGGCATCGCAGGGAAAGCTACAGGGGGCCATAGACCAGCAGTTAGGCGTTTTGAAAACATTGACTGAGAAAATTGCCATAATCCACATGCAGTTGAGCAAGGTGCTAGTAGGAGAAAGCTCGAAACAGTCAATCTCCCATGAAGAGATCCTAGCGAAGGGTCGTCTCAACACAGTTTTGATTCCACCCGGGAGCATCAGATTCCCTGCGTCCATGACGGATCCACCAGTACAATTTAGGCAACCTGTTGAGGTTAACCTCACAAAGTTTCACATTGATCAGTTGCAGATGATCCAGCAACAGCTAAGCGCAGAGCTCAGAGGTAGAGAGCTTGCGACTTATCAAGAAAATACGCAGCTGATGCAGAAGAATGCAGCACTCGCCACTAGTTTTCAGAAGAAGGTAGATGAAGTACGAACATATGAAGAAAGGGAAGAGGATCTTTCTCAAGTTCTACAAAGCATCGCATTGGAGTTACCCCAATGCCACATTGAATTCACCTTGCCTCTTCCGCAGAAGGTAAGAAGAGTTGCAGACAGAGCAAAGGCTCTGGAGGAAACAGTAGCCAGGACGGAAGAAGCAAAGGCCAAGATGGAAGAAGACCACCAAGCGCAGATTGAGGAGCTTGAGTCTCATGCACAAGACACTTCTCAGGCAGAAAAGCAAGTGAGAGTAGAGGCCTTTTGACTCGTTTCTACACAGATGCAGTCTCGCATCGACGATGCACTATCAGTACTAAATGATGTGATGAACACATGGTCGGACTTGGATCAGCCACCTGAGAAAGTAGAAATCTAGCAAAATATTCAATAGATAGAGAATACTACGGTGGTAATGAAAGAAGAAATTAAGAGCTTAATAGCTCTTCAGAAGGTGTGGAAGACAAAGGAGATGAACCGCTTACAGCAGGAGGGGCAGCGATTAAGAACAAAGGAGATACACATCAATGACCTGCTTCAACCCTACCAGGAGCAAATCACTTAGTTAGTCGATACGGTTGAGCAGAAAGTGAAGGAGCTCACTACCACCAGAAAGGAAATTGACACAACAGAAGACGCCAGTATTAGTCAAGCTTTGCTTGAATCGGCACGAGAATGTGTCGAAGTGATGTAGAAGGAAGTCGCAGGACTTCGCGACAGGTTGCAACGGACTTCGCAGGAAGCCAAGGAGAAGCTACAGCAGGAGAAGCCCACTGGTAGTGGCTGGGGGACGAGCCACAAGTAAGTGTTAGGGGATTGTTGGAGTAGGGTCCCGTAGCTACAGAATAAGCTGCTAGGTTAGCAGACATATAGTTTTCGCGGATAGACAAGATAGAGCTACGACGTCGTAGCAGGGTTCCAGTTGCAGAGAAGAGCCGGAAACCATGAATTTTAAGATAGAGAAGTCAAGGAAGACGACGGTACCTGAGAGGCTGAGAAGAGAGAGCTCACCCACTGCATTGAAGGCAGCGATAGAAGACAAGAGGGCCCAGCTACCCTCATAAAGGAAAAGGAGCAACGAGGCTGATGCATTGAAGATGAAGGACAGAAGGGAAGCAGCACTGGTACCCATGGTCAGCGCTGGGAAGCATGGAAGACTGTAGGAAGCTGTGGTGAAGGGAAGTGGTGCATAGTACCCATGATCAGTGCCAGGAAGCATGGAAGACCGCAGAGAGCTATGGTGTGACGGATAGCAGCTACTTCAAAGTACAGATACGTCGACTGTCACTAGTTAGGGTTTGGGTTACTGTTGGGACAGGCCCATAGTGTTGTAATGGCGAGACCTTTGGGCTGCCTATAAAGGGATATATTTTGTATTGTAAAAGGGTTGGTTAGAGAGTCGGATGGTTGATTCGTCTGTTGTAGTTGTTTTGTAGAGTATTAGACAGTTGTAGAAGCCAAGCTCTGGTTCTATTATTAGCTGTAGTATCTTACTGTAACCAGTAGCTGGCTCATAGAGCATTCATGTAATGATCTGCAGGGATCGACAGAGAGGGAAGAGTATATTGTAAGAGGTGCAATATAGAGGTAGAAAAGAGATCTAAGAGAGAAGATATTAAGTTGCATATGCGGTGTAGCAGAACTGTGTTTACCTTCCCCTGAGCTATAATAGAAACACAATTCTGTGGATGTAACTTCCATCCTGGAGGTGAACCACATTAAAATCATGCGTTATGCAATTGCTCTCTGTGTTGTGTTTATTTGATGCATCTGTCAGTTATTTTATGAGCCTTGTTACAGTTTAATGTATGTATGCATTGTTCAGTTCACAATAATATAAAAGGATAGACATAAGTTGAAACCAGTAATATGTTGTATGCGGGTTCAGTTATACTTTGCTTGAAACCATCACTAGTCGCGGTGTTAAATAGCCTGTCATGTTGAGTCTTGCAAGTCGACACGAACAACACTAAGTGCGCTGATCCGCGGGGTTGGGGTATCGCAGGGAGGCGATACCGCACTGGCAGAGGAGTTGTGGTGCACGATACTGGAGGTTAAGGACTTAGTGTTGGGAGGAATTTACGTGTCGCCTGGTGCGCAGGGATGCGATAAGGATGGGGTCACCACAGATTGGTGGAAGTTGCGCGACGTAGGCAAGGACTGCACGCCGAAGAGGAGAGAGAGCTTGCGGTGAGAAGGGCTGCGAGATGTTGAGATCATGCGACATGAGCAGAGGGTCATGCGACGTACCAAGACAGAGGCCCTGCGACTAGCAGAGTTGCGAGTCACACGTAGGATGCATCAAAACCTGGTCCAAGACGCTTGAGTCCTTGGCCAACCCTTCAGAATCACTTCAGGTGAGACTTCAGGCTGCTTCGCGGTCTGTCACCGAAAGGGCCAGTGAGCTAGGGGTGTTGTTGGTTAAATATAGTAAACTCGGGTCTGCCCATGATAGCCAACAATGTATTGGACAAGAAATGGATATTTCTATTAATAAAAATAGAGATAGAACAGTGACAAACTCTGTTGCACTTCTTTGAATTGAAGAAACCGAGCCCTTCACCAATTCAAGCCTCCATCACAATGGCAAGCTTACAAAGAAAAGGAAAGCTTGGGAAGAGTAGCATTGTGTGCTCCAAAGGGAAAAGGGATGCAGACTCAAGTATAAACAAGTGAGGCAACAATGAACTATAGTTTCCTTGCTCTCAAAATTCTCCTCCTTTAATGCATCCAAGAGGCTCAATATATAGCCCTCCAAATGGGCAATGGAGGGTCGAGTCCGAGCGTTCTCCAGGCATATGGAAGGACAAGATTCAATTTATTCAGGAATATATGAGGAAAACTCCAATTTTTTTGTCTTCATGCACATTTCCTGATGTATGCAGGTATTGTCTCAAAAGCTGTGTGTACATGCGGATATTGCTTTAAAAGTCACGTAAACACATAAACAGGTGTCTTTTGGGGACTTTCTTGGGACATCAAAGTATAATTTGAGCAAAGGGGGTCCAAGGAGTCTATATAGGGATATGGAAGGTCATAAATATGTGATATACCGAGTGGGTTAAAATTAACTATAATAGATTCCCACTAATGTGTGAGGTTAGAGGGGTAACATGATGGCCAAAATACATTATATCCATCCCAGAAGTGGAGTAATGAAGACCCAGGTGGAAGAGCTGGCCACTCATCAGTACAATACAATGATAAATATCTGCATGTGACTGCAAATATACATGTAGCAGTCTCAGATACATAAGAGTACAGTGGACATGAATATGCATGACAAATGTCATGTGTGGTCATCACCACATACAATGTACAATGAACAAGATCTGCATAGTGGATGAAGATATCTTATAATATACTGGAATCTGGTCATGAGAGCTGACATCTCATAAATATTGGCATGATCAAGGAGGTAGCATATGTGGAATTCCACCAAGCTGGGAGGTCTTCTACGCAAACCACTACGAGTACATGTCACATCACACAAATATAGGTGTCGAGGTTGAACATGATGGTCCATCATCTGATTACCGGTCATTGATGTATACCATTAATAGACACGAGATATCACACTGATAATGATAATGGGAATCAAGGTACAGAGTGCAATCTAACAAGTGTTAATAGATGTGTTGAGGTTGAACACTTGGAAGAGTCCATCGATTAGTGGACATTGATGTATTCCCAAAAACTATCAATGGCGAGAGAACCTACCACTGATGAGTGTAAGTCTCAAGGCACTCAAATGGACTCTAGAATCCTATTCCAGAATAAATGATATGAAGTCGATGGAATTGAATCAGTTGGAAGGAGGGAATTAGGGCATCCCCCATCAACCAACACGAGGTACTCAACAACGCTGGATAATGTGGAAGAACTCAAATGAACACGATGTGCATGAACCTGTAACTGTATCGGAAATGGACGACATGCAAAGTCAAGATATCTGAGGAATGGTTGACTCAGGATAGAATTCCTTCAAACAAGAGCATAAGGAAAATGGTGACTGAACCTAGGAAACATAGACTCAACATGCAAACTGGGACAACTCTACAACATAAGAGGCATCGACAAAGGCTATACAAGGAGTGGAAGCATAACTAGTCAGTAGAGAAAACTCAGAGTAACGAGTACAACTCCTAAAGTCATACTAACAACCCAACCAGTGGATGTGATATACAGTGCTCTGTTTGAAGGAGACACAACTCAACATCTGCCAAAGATAATATCATTTCCCATCCATCTTTTTATGTTTTTTAATTTTTTTGGAATTTTTTAGATTAGAAAACTTGAAAAAGAATAAAAGTGCTTATAGTATACAGCTAGGAGGAGACAAGTGTCACGGGAAAGAAAACTAGTTCCAAGAAATGGAACATACCTATGTCCAATGCAAGGAAGCATGTGCAGGATAAGGACACTCGGGGGAAGGTCTCCTCCCTGTAAGGGATGATCAAGCTGCAAAGGATATGTAAAAGGCTCTCCTTGGCTAGGATTGAGACAAGCTCGGGCTACATGGCTTATAAATATGAAGCAGAGAGTCGACATAAAGCTTAATAATGCAAGAAAAACTCATGAAATGCAATTATAACTTGATATACAAGGGAGTCCCTATGGGGGATGGCCATCATAAAGTTCAAGAGGAGTATGAAGTTCTTGCTCAAGGACATGGTGGGACTATAAGGGAGTCCCAAACCTAGAGGAAGAATCTCAACATGGGTACCAAATTACCAAACGGGATCTAACTAGGACACCCATGTATATGAAAGCCATACCACTTACATAATGCCACTTCTAATAGCAGCATGAAGGTTCTGTGACATCATGAAGTGGGATCGTACCTAGAGTTAAAGTGAAATGGTCATAAGGAAATACATAATGCAAGCGGATATGGAGTCCTAACATATATGCCAGTTCAAAATTATACATGTAATAGATATGAATGAGTCAAAGTCTCGATCAAAGTATGCTCAAATAAGGTCCCTACACTACAACATTAGGCCAAACAGTCCAAAATAGTCAATAAGGGTTCAAACTATAGAGAGGTGGGTAAAAATTTCAATTTTTTTCTATAAAATAGTAAAAAAATCATTTTTACCATATCATTTGGAATTTTTACCACACATAGTGCTTTTGAACCACAAATTTGAAACGCTGATTTCGGGAGCTACAGGCCATGAAATCAAGAACTGTCTGGGTCAGGTAATTCTTCATCCCATCCTCTTTCATATTAATGCTTTTCTTTTAATTTTTAGTGGTTGAATTTTATTTTTGGAGCACCCTAAAATTGGATTTTTTGGCCCACGCAGAAAATCACTCGATTTCCATGTATAGGGACTGATGTACATGGGAAATCCTTTGATTTCCATGTACATACACAGCTATTTGAGGAACAATCATGTACAAGGATGTGTATACCAATTTTTGGGGTGAACACTCATGAAACTCTCGTGTTTTTGTGCAGGATGGTTTTGAAATGGCGTGAATGTGAACATGAAGATGTGGAAAGGGATGTGCAAGGTGATCTAATGTCCCAACAAGATTTGAGGGCACACGGCTTATATAAGTTTTGACATATTGGTAGCTTAAGAGACAAACCAAGACTACTCCAAATTATGGCGGACTACTGGGATCTGGATACAGAGACCTTCCATATTGATGGGATTCCCCTTAGCCTTGAGGTTGAGGATATTTACTTTATTATCGGACTATCCCACAGAGGGGAGGTAGTCAATCTACGAGCTTGTGGGGTTGGAGGTGGCCTCACAATTGAGGATTATATTGCATTTCACTGGCTCCTAGACACAGAAAAGGTTGGGAGACATATCCCAACGAATTCTATCCAGACCCTTGGCCTTGAGGACATACTACTAGCACTAGGCAAGATTGCAGGATTGACATCTCTTCATCAGGTTTCCAGGCCATTGATGTTCTATGTGGTGGAGTGCATGAGGCCCACCATCTATGACTAGAGTACCTCACTGTTGGGTAACATGAAACAACAGTTGTTAGACTGCAAGATGGGTAAAATGCAAAACTTTGGTTTTGTAAGCATATTGAGTACATCCTTCTTTGAGAGCATACTAGGGATAATACTAAGAGTGGAGATCACTCCTCATGGTGCTATGGATCCAGCTCAGTTGCGTTGGGAAAATGTGATGTGGAGGATAGGAGGAGGGCGAGTGGCTATGACCTACCCACTTGAATTTTTCCACTAGTGGCGTAGACAGATCATAGCTATAGACGACTACCCCTATAAGGGGATAGACTTATGTGGCAATCCTGACATGCCTATTCCACAGGGATCTGCATACGGTGACATAGGTAACAATCCTAACTCTATTTTGTTTTTGAATTATTAATTTTTTTTGTGTTTTTTGATATAGTGAAATCAAAAGACATGTTTTTGTGTGGTGAAACATATTGATATTGGTCATGTATATGCAGATGTTGGACCTAGACGTCCATATGGATTCCCTTGACATCGTTAAAGGGGGAGACGTGATGATATCATGGGTGTGGATGTGGATCGCAAACTCTAAAACATCCACACAAACTTTGTTTGAATGACACACAGAGTTCCCATGGAACAAGTTGAGGACTTGCTTGAGGCTATGCATCGACAGGTGGTGGGTGTACCACGCGCATGGGTTCGGTTATTCAAACAACTATCTAGAGCTATCATGTGTTATCATGATCAACACCCTACTCCACAGGCTTATAGGACTAGATGTACTTTTTGTTGTATTGATCATGTAGTATATTTTGGAGGCTTGAAAGCCCCACTTTGTATCATGACATTATGTATTATGACACCACTTTTTGGACTATATTTTGAATGAAACAGACTTATGGTGATCGGTTATTTATATTTACATGTGTGAATATGATGTGAATACTTCATTGTCTTTGTATCAAATGCCAATCTAGTACGTAATTTGCATATGAATCAGCAACATGATTGTAATTTCTTGGAATGTGAATGTATGCAATGTTCTCAAATTGCCGTTATAACAACCTTACTTGCAAGAATCTTTGTAATAAAGTTGGATCTATAATACGATGCACACAGTTTAACCATAAGACCACTAACTGTGAGTCAAGACATACCTCAAGAGATTGAATACCATAAGAAATGACATCGCGTAATTGTTAAATTTTTATATGCTTAGCTAAAACATCAGTATTTCATTTCATTTCCATAACAAAAGCATATAAACATGATCACTGAAAGAAATAGTATCAAAAGAACAACACAGATTTATCCTGGGAAAACCCTAAAGGGAAAAACCTATCAAAAGCTTCCTCAATATAGATGCCCCAAAAAGGTAAAAAGGTAAAACCAACAAGGAGATCAAAAACCTGATCCTCCTCCTTCTCCAGCTACTTCTCTCCTCCACAAGTGCTCTACTCAATTGAGTATGTGTCACAAATGAGGAGCACTACACCTCTATTTATATTCATCCATTCACTTAAGTTAACTCATTTGACATGTAGGCTCGAGTTAAATCATGTAGGCTCGAGTTACACATGTAGGCTCAAGTAACCACACTGGGGTGCTAATGACCCACCTTTACAATTAGAGGGGACTACCTCATGACTCTTATTAGTTCTTCCGATTAGGAGCATCGGGGTACAATGTAATACAAGTGGTTCTCCTGGTAGGACCATCGGGGACCACAAAAAGATACATATAGAATATTCTTCGAAGTTACAATATTTCAACACTCCCCCTTAACGAGAAGGGTATTCTACAGCAACATCAACAACAACAAGAGTAGAGATAGGGGACATCATCAACATCAGCAGGGTAACACATCTATAAATCATTGGAAGCTTTTCAACATCATGTAGTCTTCATCTTCAATCTTCAGTCTTCATCATCAACAACATCTTCAGTCTTTGATCAGTAACATCTTCAGCATTTTGATCTTTCAATTTGCAACGACATCTTCAGCACTTGGACCTTTCGATCAGCAACATCTTCAGCACTTTGACTATTTGATCAGCAACAACATCTTCAACATTTTGACCTTTCGATCAGCAACATCTTCAGCACTTTGACTTTTTGATCAGCAACAACATCTTCAACATTTTGACCTTTCGATCAACAAAATATTCAGCACTTTGAATTTTCGATCATCAACAACATCTTCAGCACCTTGACCTTTTGATCAGCAGCAACATCTTTAGTATTTTGACCTCTCAATCAGCAATATCATCATCAACACTTTGCCCTTTTGATCAACAGAAACATCATCATCATCATATTCTATCTGTCGATCATAATCATCATCACATTCTGATCTTTCGATCAGAAACATCATCATCATACTCTGATCTTTCGATCATAAACATCATCAACATACTATGATCTTTCGATCAGAAACATCATCATCATACTCTGGTCTTTCGATCAGAAACATCATAATCATAGTGCATCATCATCATACTCTGATCTTTAGATCAGTACGTCATCATCATCATACTCTGATCTTTCGATCAGGACGTCATCATCATACTTTGATCTTTCAATCAGTATGTCATCATACTCTGATCTTTCGATTAGTACGTCATCATCATCATACTATGATCTTTCGATCAGTACGACATCATCATCATCAGCAACAACCTGCAATCCACAACTCAAAGACAAAAAGTATTTGGATCACTTTTGAACTTAAAGTCTAGGGATGATACAATCCCACCACATTCTCGACAACCGAAGTTACCAGATTGATTACGGGAGAATCAGTCCCTATCACTTTAGGACTAAGTCCAAGGACGATGCAATCCTACCACATTCTCGAGGACCGAAGCCATCGGATTTATTACGGGAGAATTAGTCCCTATCACTTTAGGACTATGTCCAAGGATGATGCAATCCTACCACATTCTTGAGGACCGAGGCCACCAGATTGATTACGGGAGAATCAGTCCCTATCACTTTAGGACTATGTCCAAGGATGATGCAATCCTACTGTTGCGGTTGCAACTATTTCCCCAATTTTCTTAAATTTTGGGCCCCCCGTCATGATTTAGAATTGTATTTTAATCGTTGGATCCTTTGAGTTTTGATGATTGTAAAAGCTTAACTCTCGCTTAAGGTTTGAATTTTGATTTGTGTTTGGGATTTATGGTAAGTCGTAGATTCTAAGTTTGTTTTCGCTTGATTGATCGAACCAAGTATTCTTTATTAAGGTCATTGTTGCGGAAGTAAAGCAGGTTTTAATTATTGCTGGTTTTTAAAGTTTGAAACACTTAATTTTTTCTATTGATCGGGCGTCAAATTTGTTTAATTGGAAGCGTCAGTCGTTTCCTCTTCCGCCATTGCGGCTCCCAAAGCGGTTTAGCACCCGAAGTCCAAAATGACCCACCAGTCGATGCTTTAGTCCTTAGTAGCTTGCCCGTAGGCTTTTCTTTTTCGCTATTGCGGCTTGGAAACCCTATTAGCATCTGAAGCATAAAGAGCTTTGACTGCCGATGCGTGTTGACCCTTTTCGTCGCTTGTCCGTAGCTTATTTCTCTTCCACCGATGTGGCTAGGAAAGTCATTCATCTTCCGATTTAAAAGTCTTCTGAATTTCGACTAAAGCCTTTTCCCGCTCTCCCGTCGCATGCCTGTAGCCTTTACTCTCCCGCCGTTGCGGCTGGGCAGAGCTTTTGCTTTCGAGGTCGGTTTCCTCCTGATTTCCGAAGTTGGTGTTTTATCACGAGCCCGTAGGAGGACGAGGTAGTGTTGTCAGCATTTGTAAAATGATGATGGCACACCTGGTCTTTTCTTGCGGATTAACTGTTTCAGTAATATGATTTGTTGCTTTGTTTTGGAACGCAAATCCAATGAATGATGCATTTTGGTTTATTTGCAGGTGGACTCAAGGGATTGGTCGAACCGTTGTCAGAAGGACAGATGAAGGAACATACAACATAGGAGAATATGAAACGTTTGAAGGACGGAAAGGTCTAGCAGTTACCCAACTGATCATGAGCATACGAAGTAAAGATGAAGAGAGGGATATGAAATGTTATAGAAATCGAAAGGTCATACGTTTGGAGGGCAGCTCAAGCGGTCTAGAGTTATAGTTTAAATATTTGAAAGTAGAACTGAAAAAGGACTTTTTCCCTGGAAGAATTTGTAAACCATTTGCTTGTAAGAGGAACTATTTCATTTTACAATCAGAAACTGCAACTTTTGCTTGATGGAGAAAGCGAAATGTGGAATGTATCAATGTGATTAAATGAACAATGTTGAAGGGGAACTATTTCATTTTCAACTGTGTTTCATTAACTATGAGAGTGTTTAACTTCCTGAAACTGTGTTCTTGTTGAATGATTTTCAGTATATTTTGTGATGTTTTCCACTGTGAGTAATGAATGTTGTTCATAAAACAATTGGCTAACTGGTTGTTCAAAAAATCTGCTATTGTTCATGTGTCTTGAAAGAAGTGTCAGCTATCTATAACTTTTCATTATGCATGTACAAAATATATTACTCACCAATGAATGATAATCCTGCTCCCTAGGGATAGATTAGGTAGGTAGTTTTAATTTTCTTGTTGTATGTGTTTTAGATGCTAGTGAGTCTAAGACGAGAGGTAAGAACCTGCGCATCACGTTGTGACCTCTCCTTGCATCTTATCACCCTGCATGGTTAATTAGGCACTTGCATTTCATAGCTTAAGTCAAAATACAAAAACTCGGTGGACCGGGCCGCAACCGGTAAAGCCCCTTTGTTTTGTACTTGACCTACGGTAGCCGGACCGCAAACCGGATGGATTCCCCACACCAAATAGTCATGGGCTAGTTGGGAACGTTGACTGGGGAGAATCCCTTTCTGTTGTTGCCTGCGAATTTCCAGGCCTCAACACCTACCACATTCTCGAGGATCGAAGCCACCGGATTGATTACGGGAGAATCAGTCTCTATCACTTTAGGACTATGTCCAAGGATGATGAAATCCTACCACATTCTCGAGGACCGAAGCCACCGGATTGATTACGGGAGAATCATTCCCTATCACTTTAGGACAATGTCCAAGGATGATGCAATCCTACCACATTCTCGATGACCGAAGTTACACCGGATCCATTCTGAACTGAAGTTCAAGGATGATACAATCCTGCCACATTCTCGATGACCGAAGTCACTGAATCACTTCTGGACATATGTCCCAGGATGATACAATCCCTCTTCATTCTTGAAGACTGAGGTCTCCAGATCAGTTTAGGGAAAGTGCCCAGGGATGATACAATCCCACTGCATTCTCGAGGACCGAGGTTACCGGATCACTTTAGGGCAAGTGCCCAGGGAATATACAATCCCACCACGTTCTCGAGGACCGAGGTCACCGGATCTATTATGGACAGATGTCCCGGGATGATACAATCCCTCTTCATTCTCGAAGACCGAGGTTTTCGGATCACTTTAGGGAAAGTGCCTAGGGATGATACAATCCCACTACAACATCACTGCTCCCCCTTTCGAGGAAGGTCTTTCCGAACAACACCAAGCTTGTCTCGAAAGTGTTCGAACTCTACTCTAGGTAGAGGCTTCATCAGTACATCATCATCCAAACCATCATCATCTACATCTTCAGTATGTGAATACTGAACTATCACCATCTGTATCTCCAATATGTGAATACTGAAAGAATCATCATCTATATCTTTAGTATAGAAATACTGAAAGCATCATCATCTCTATATTCAGTATAGAAATACAAAATCACCATCATCTGTATCTACAGTATGTAAATACTGAAATATCATCTATATCTTCAGTATGGGAATATTGGAATCATCATCATCTATATCTTCAGTATGGGAATACTGAAATCATCATCATCTATATCTTCAGTATGGGAATACTAAAACATCATCATTTCTATATTTAGTATAGAAATACTGAATCACCATCATCTGCATCTACAGTATCATCATCTGCATCTTATCTTGTATGTAGAAATACCGGATTTCTATGTGTTACATCGGAACACAGGGTTCTTTGTCATCACAACTATGGTTATCACATAGAATCATTGTAGTATCCATCTTCAGGTCAAAGAGACCTGATATCAGCTTCTGAAGCCATATGGCTTCACAACTTAGTAGAGGAATCTGCTATGTATTCTGCTTCAGCCGTGCTAAGAGAAACACTGGACTATTTCCTATTAAACCATGAACTCATAACAAACCCAAAAGCATCTACCTGATGTGCTTTTCCTGTCTGAGATACTTCTAGCTCAATCTGCATCTGTATAGCCATACAATCTGTAGTCATGGTTTCCATCATAGTATAGAACAAAGTCTATAGTCCCTTTTAGATATCTCATCACATGTTTTGCAGCTACTAGGTGAACTCGTCTTGGTTGAACAAGATATTGACTTAAGGTGTTCACAACAAAACAAATGTCTGGTCTGGTATTTCATAATTACATCAATGAACCAATGATCTATCTATAATGAGTCACATCCACTAACTTTGATGAGTCATCAGCTAACAACTCCAGGTTGGAGTCCATGGGTGTGGCCATGGATTTGCATTCCAACATATTGAATCTCTTCAATATCTCTACCGCATACTTTCCCTGGTTGAGAAAGATTCCTTCTGAACTTTGCCATACTTCCAGACCTAGGAAATAATGCATTAACCCAAGGTCTTTCATCTCAAATTCTTCTGCTAGTTTCTTCTTGCTTTCCATGATCTATTTCTCATTCCGTGTCAAGAATAAGTCATCCACATATAATAACAGGATGACAGGTTCATCTTCTACAACATTGTAATAAAGGTTAGGATCGACTTTACTCTTGGCAAGGCCCATGCTCGCCAGGAAACTATCTATTCTTCCATACCAAGCTATGGGAGCTTGCTTCAGGCCATAGAGGGCCTTCTTCAACTTGCATATGTGAGTCCATCTGTCTTCAAATTCAAATCCTTGTGACTATTCGATGTAAAACTCTTCCTCAATCATTCCATTAAGGAAGGCTTGTCTTTACTTCATCATGGAAGAAACTACCATGATATTTCTAAAGGAAGTGTACCTTACTTCTTGGAGTAAGCGTCTCTTCAGAATTAATTCCCTCTTTCTGATAGAAACCTCTAGCCACAAGTCTTTCAACATATTTTATCTTGCAAATCCATTTGGAAGATACCACATTCTTGCTTTCTGGTTTGAGTACTATATCCCAAACATCATTCTAGTATTCTTTCATCATAACATCTTCCATGAGTTCGTCTTGTCAGGTCATCAACATATCCTAGTCTTTTTCATTCAACCTTGAAGGTTGGAACCCACTTTACTCTTGGTAAAGTCTCGATCCATCACGAAGCTATCCATCATGTCATACCATGTTGAACTTAGATATCTTCTGTAGTCACTCCCCCTGAAGTGGAGTATCATCTTCCCTCTTCATTCTGTACAGGTGGTTCTATGCTTGATATATACTGGTCAATA
>LPNX010044900.1:587813-617292 GCA_001517045.1 Pseudotsuga menziesii
TCCATCATCCAACATGAGGTACTCAGCAAGGCTGTATAATATGGAAGAACTTGATCATAAGGTGCACGAACCAGTAACTGTACCGGGAATGGCTGACATGTAAAGTCAAGATAACTAAGGAATGGCCGACTCAGGTTTCAATTTCCTTCGAACAAGAGCATAACGGCGTATGGTGACTGAATGAAGGCAGCATAGAATCGATATACAAACTGGGACATCTCTATGACGCAGGAGGCATCAATAGAGGCTCCATAGGGACTGGAAGCTTAACCAGTCGGTGGAGATAAAACTCACATAACGAGTACAGCTCCTAAAGTCAAACTATAACCCAACCAATGGATGTGATATGCAGTGCTCTGTTCGAAGGTGACACAACTCGACAGCTACCAAAGATAATATCTTTTCTTGTCTGGCTTTTTGGTTTTTTGATTTTTTTGGTCTTTTTCAGTTATTTGAAAAGCTTGAAAAAAGAATAAACTAGCTTTATAGTTACAAACTAGGAGGAGACGAGTGTCATAGAGGCAAACAAACTAGTTCCAAGCAGTGGAGCATACCTATGCTTAATGCAAGGATACATGTGTAGGATATCGACACTCGGGGGAAAATCCCCTCCTGGTAAAAAAGGGAATCAAGCTGCAAAAGGTATAAATAAAGGCTCTGCATGGCTAGACATGAGACAAGCTCAGGCTATATGGCTGAAATGCAATGTCAGGGGAGCCGGCATAAAGCTCAATAAAACAGGAAAAGCTCATGATAATGCATTCACAACTCGATATAAGGGGAGTCCGGGGGGATACAGGCCAGCATAAGATCAAGAGGAGTATGAAGCTCTTGCTAAATGTCATGGCAATACTATACAACGAAATCCCACACCCTAAAGGGGGAAACATCGACATGGGCACCAAATGCAAATAAGGCGCTAACTAGGGCACCCATGTAAGGTGAGTCTCTACCACTCCCATCATGCCACTTCTATAGCAGCAAGAAGGTTCCGTGACATAATAGAGTGGGTTCGTACCTAAGGATATAGTGACATGGTCATAAGGTCATGCAAAAATGCAAATGGTGGTGAACCTAACCTATATGCCAGTATAGACGTTTTACCTGAGATTAGTACGAACGGGTCAATCCAAAGGCTGAAACGTCGCTGAAAATGGTCTTCTACATCACAAATTAGGTCAGAAACGGTCCAAAAAGGTTAGAAATGGTCAAAACTATAGGAAAGGGGGTAAAAATTTTCAAATATTTGAAATTTTTTCTATAAATAGTAAAAAATATAAATCATTTGAAAATTTTACCCATTGGAGCTCTGATATTCAACTGCAAATTCCAGGAGATTCAGCCGGCAGAATTCACAACCGATTCTTCCAGGTACTTACTCATGTTCTCAGCTTGCATTTCAATACAAATTTTATAATTTATCACGATCAAATGAATTTTTAATGGCCAAACTTACATGAGCGCCACGGCCCACGTGGATATCGAGGTTTTTTCCACGTATAGGGCTGTCTATACGCGGAAAAGGGGCTTGAAACCGAGTACATACGCGGCTGTTTTGAAAACAGCCGCGTATGACGCCGTGCACTAAGATTTTTATGAATCTAATGGACATTTTGGTCAACTTCTCATGCAGGATGGTGCTAGAGTGGTGAGAACGCGAGCATGGTGATGTAGAGGACGCAGTAAGGGCTGACAGAATGGCTCAAGAGGCTCTAAGAAGATGCGGGCTCTACAAGTTTTGGTGCCTAGGAGGCTTGAGGGCCAAACCAGGACTACTACAGATGCTTGTAGACTATTGGGATCCGGACTCAGAGTCCTTCCGGTTAGATGGCATGTCCCTCACCATTGAGGTGGAGGATATCTATTTTATCATAGGTCTATCATGGCGGGGTGAGACGGTGAACCTTCGTGCTCGCGGAGGGCCAGGTCATGGGCTGACTATAGATGAGTACATCGCAGTATACTACTATCCAGAGCTGAGAGAAGGTGGGGAGCCAAGTCCCCACCAACGCTATACAGGTACTGGGCCTAAAGGCCATCTTACTGACGCTGGGCAGGATAGCAGGCTTAGCATCACTCCATCAGGCCTCTTGGCCATTGATGTTCTATGCGGTGGAGTGCATGACACTAACCATCTATGACTGGAGCACATCACTATTGAGCAACATGAAACATCAGCTCAGTGAGTGCAAGGCAGGTAGGATACAGAAATTCGGGTTCAGTAGTATCTTGAGCACTTTCTTCTTCGAGCGGGTTCTAGGATTGAGCCCTAGAGTGGATGTTCCTCTCCATGGGGTTCGAGATCCAGCCCAACGACGTTGGGTAGACGCGAGGCACAGACTGGGGGGCGGTAGGGTGGCCAACCCCTATCCAGCAGACTTTTTTCCTTGGTGGCGATGATAGATTACTGCCATAGAGGACTACCCTTATGCAGGGATAGACTTTTGGGGAGACCCGGACATGCCATTACCACCAGGGTCAGCATATGGAGACATAGGTAACGAATCTCGACCCTTACTCTTTTTAAATTTTTTTGAAGTATTTAATTTTTTTTATGTTTTCTTGATTAATGGAATCAAAAAGACATGTTTTTGGGTGACAATACATAGTGACATCTACCATTGATGTGCAGATGTGGGACCACGGTGACTAGAGGGCTTCCCACGTCATAGACGGAGGGGAAGAGGAGACGATATCACCGGTGTGGATGCGGAGCGGACGCTCCAAAGCATCCATACCAACTTTGTGCGACTGACTCACAGGATTCCCATGGCTCTAGTCGAGGACTTGCCTGAGGCTATGCAGAGACAGGTGGTTGGTGTACCACGCGCATGGGTGCGTTTATTTCAGTAGCTAGCTAGAGCCATGGTGACATATCATGATCACAACCCTCATCCACCTCCACAGGAGTAGACAGTTGGGAGTGTTATATCATTTTTCTAATATTTTTAGGGATGGTCAATGATACATCAAAAGACAATAAATGGTCCATAGGGAATAATGAGTCTGCAACGGGATAGGGGAAGGCCATACAATGTGTGATTCACCTAGTGTGGTGAAATCCTCTATAACACTCAGATGTGAGTGGTCCATTTCCCACTCCATCATATGGTGGATCAAGGTATGTACTTACATTTATAGATGATTACTCTCGATTTTGTGGGGTGTACTTCCTCAAATTGAAGTCTGAGGTGTTTGAACACTTGAAGATTTGGAAGGCATTGGTAGAAAATTAGAGTGGGAATAATATTAAAGTCCTTAGGACTGATAATGGGAAGGAGTATGTAAACAAGAAGCTACATCACCTTTGTGAGGAGAGTGGCATCCAAATGCAACACTCAACTCCCTACACAGCATAACAAAATGGTGTGACCGAGAAGAAGAATAGATCTCTCAAGGAGATGGTCACTTGTGTTGCCACCTTTCACACACCTGGGTCACATGGCAGAAATATTCAAGCCACTCAGTGTGTCCTTGGGGGCAAGTCTCGAGTCAAGGCTATCACCTTGTTCTTGACTCCTCTGTTTAGGCTCAACTCCTAACAGAGCCAAGGGGGGTAGACCCTATTAAGTTACTAAGGATTATTACTTAGTGTTGTGATGTTAAACTGATTGAGTTACTTAGGAGTTTGAAATTTAACTATAGATGATCAAAGATGGCAAGATACAAAAGATGAACACACGAAAGCACAATGCTGAGACACAATATATATATATATATATAACAAGAAAATAACCGGTTCCTTAGAATGGAGTCAAAAAATAGAAACAATGTACTTGCGCGTGCTTGGAGTGGATGTTTTGCGATTGCCTCTTGGTACGTTTTAAGTTAAATTCGAAGTGTGAGTTGATTAAAATTAGGCAAAGGGGGGACTCCAGATATACCCTAGAGTACTTGGAGTATGTCCAAAACTAAACCTTCATGGCTACCAGCAAGGAATATGTGGGCTGAAATGGAGTCTCTAGGGCTATTGTTCATAACGCACCCGTTAGGGTGTGACAGAGATCGGCGCCCCAAGGTCACTTTTCAGAAGTTCCTGCTTCCTTTGGGTATTTTGCCACCGTGATGGTTCAATCTAGGTGTTGGATTTTCACCTGTTGGTTTGTTAATTTGGGAGAGTGAGTCCTAATTATACTATTCAATCAATTGCTTTTGATACAGCTTGATTGATTGGATGAACTGCAGCCAAGTGCAGAGCATACACACTGGAGTCTTGTCAATTTTAGTAAGTTTTAAACTGGGTGTTTTTGTTTAAAAGAAAACCCTCCAGGAACCTCTTTCGATCCAAGTGGATCTCAATCGGGGAATCGAGGAGGGGTTAATTTTATAATAGCTGAAAATCAAATGATGAAAAATAACATAGATCCACAATTCTAGTTTTCTAATTAGTCCTACCACGAATCTCTTTCCCCTTTCGGGTCAATCAGGAAGTCGTGGGGTAAGTATTAAAATTACTTTGAAATATAAAGTATGGAATATGAAATTAATAATAAATTAAATTATACTACCCCACATATTAGATCAATGCTAGTTTGAAAAGAAATGAGCAAAAAGCAACAAAATGACACCGATGCAAATCCCCCCAGGGGGGATGGGGAATGGGCTTCAAAGAGCCTATTCAAAAATAATTTTATTAACAATGGTTACAATATCATAGAACTGATATAATTCCTCTTGATCCTTATATGGATTGAAATCAAGATATTACAAAGTGCGAAAATCAAAGGTTTTAGTCAAATGGGAGACCCCTGGGGGTATTTGAACGCTCCTGAAGACACTTCCGAACAGAAGCTTTCTTTATTTTCTGTTACACATACTAAAAACCAGCAAGCATGTTATAATAAAATATTCCCAAAATCACTTTAAGAGTACCTTTGGATCAGCCTACCTTAACTCAAAAAAGATGGAGTTAAAACTGGCTAAACAAGTGAAAAAGGAACCAAGGAAAGCAATATTTCCTTGGGATCTTGGATTTCTGTTTGTGCACCCAATGAAATATGAACTGAATTCTGGATTTATATTTTATAACAGCAAAGAGAAATCTAATGCATGCAGGCTACAAGTTTTCTTCAAATTTCCATGCAGAAAGGACGATTTCCCTAAAGCTAGATCTAGAATGCTTATGAAACTTTTTAACTGCAAGATCTAGACTATGATATTTGATAATATAGATCTATGTTGGAATTAATTTTAAGATGATATATCTAAGCAAAATCAAAGCTATGAACAAAGTAACCGGGTAAAAATGTTGATTTTGAGGGAGGAAGAGGAGGAGAGAAATGTCGGTTTCCTTGAAGATCCACAGTGGAGCTTTCAGGTGGAATGTCGAGGGACTATGCCTTTGGAAGGTTTTGAAGAGAGTGAAGAAGAAAACTAGATCAACATCCTCTCCAATATAGGAACCTGCAGCTCAGCTGAAATCAAAGAACTTGCCAAGAAACTTGTGAGATCCGATTAGTACATACACAGTGATTCAAAATAACATGCATATAAGCTTATAGGACATGTTGAATCTAGATCTCTAAACATGCATCAAAGGAAGGAGATGGTCAATAAACTTATTGAAGAGCACCTTTCCTATCAAGATTATAATAATCCTATTATCAATCTTAACAACGGATCTACAAGCAATTAGCAAAAAATGAATACATATACAGGTTACCTCAGTAAAATAATGGCAATAATCATCCACACATGTAATGGCACAACACCGTCTAGCCTCCAAAGATTTTGTTTATTTCAAATAAAGAATTAGAATAGTACAATAGTAGTAGCACCTCAATCCTAGTTCTAACTAGCTTGGAAGAGGCTACTGTGCTTGGATATATACAAAATCCAGGAGATCCAGCCCAGGGGGGGCGCAAATCCCAAGGAGATAGACCAAATATGCTAATGGAGAGTCCATCAATTCCTGATCTATGTCTAACTGAGCCAGATTTGAGACTCACTGAGTGCAATTGTTAATCGAAGAGTTGATCTGACTGACACCTCAACTTGTTGACTGAAGCATCCACCAAAACTCATCCAGATGAGCCAAAAATGTGTGGAGGAGAGAGGGAGGGAGAAATTCCCCATAAAGGATGCTGAAGATCAACTCTGGATCTGATTTGATCACCTCCTTCAGTCAAGGATTTGTCAGATCCAGTGAATCTACTTTAGATTTGACTGATTTCAATCAAATCGGCTGAGAATCCACTGATCTATGATTTTGGATTTGCTCCATTATTCATCAATTTATTAATTAAAATAATCAATAATTGATTTTTGGGGCTTTGTGACCTGAGTGATGGAAAATCACTCAAAATTAGGAAATAGTGGGTCCATGGGTTTACATGGTGCTCTTAGCTTGAAAATGAGCACCTACATGACTGAAACTAATTATTTGGCCCACTTTTATTACAAAATCAAATTTTCCAATTAAACTATTAAAAAATAGCCTAAGTTTTGGAAAATTTAAATTTTTAATAAAAAACACTGAAAAAACTAAAAAAATTGAAAATTTGAAAAAACCTAAGGGGACTTAGACATCTTCATATGACTCGACCATGATGTCTGGCATGCTTATACATTGACACATAGACTCTAATAACCTCAATAGGCCTAAATGCCAAGCCGACGACCCCAACTTTGGAGGTATGGAGTGAAAAACTCAGAAATTATTAGTCGTTTATTCAACAACCAATAATAGCCAAAGAAAAAAACACCCTAGGCTGATCGGATTGACAAATAAAGTCTAAGAGACCGAGTCTTTTACAGACACTATCATGCTAGAACATTTATTACAATTCCCCCATGGGATATGAACATGTGATATAGTACAACAAAGCTTTTCAAAAGCAAGACTGAAGGTTCTCTGAAGTCCGAACAAGTTATCCTTGTCAAGTTCACTAGGCTCACTTGATTAAAAAACCACCAAGTACAACTTAGGTGGCAACATTCTGGCTCCAACTGTGGGACGTGTGCTCAATCTGGTCTTTGAGGCAAGGAGAGGATATGAGAACACCAGAATCTCTGGTTTATATACCCTGTAAAAACATCTCAAATTGACAAGAAAAACCTCAGTAGCACAAGTTTTATAAAAAACCAAATGAACCATCAAGCTGATTTATTTAAACAAAATAATTGTAACTAACTAAAAGAAGCAAAGTTTTATTATAGCTAAGTATAAAATAGAAATGCAGAAAGTAAATGCTCTCTTTCAAGGAGCTTATTTTCCTACTCTAAGCATGATACAAAAAGGGTTAAGTGTAATAAAAAATCCAATGTAACCACCTAAGAGTTTTATTAACATAATTTTTTTTTCCTTGTCTTTGGTTACTAGCCAAAGTAAGGATACTTTATTCAGAAAATGCAAACCTGCATGATGATCTAGAAGGGGCAGGATGGATGGGAAATCATAGGCATGAATAATGTCATCAAACTTCCTCTCAAACTGGTAAGTTCTTGCATAGGCTGCTTCTATCCATGACTGGACAGGGCTGATGTACAAATCGGAATGATGAGGCAGATTGACTACACCATCATACTGATCATCAAGGCTTACCAGATGACAATTCACTGTATAAGCCCCAAGTGGCTCCAAGTCATGAGAAAACTCTATATGTGAAGATGATAGTTGAGACTGATATTCTAATAACTGCATCACATCTGTCTTTTCACAACACTGCTTCTCCATGTCTTCATTATTTATACCTTTGTGCGGCTCTGCATGATATGACTCTGAATGATCACATGAAAATTCTGAATGCTCCTCTTCTATACTAAGGTTTTCCAAGGTCTCTAGATCCATGCTTCCCTCTATGGAAGTATAGTAGATTGGACTTCCACAAATTTCTAAATAGACACTCCCCTTGCTGGATATAGCATAGATAGGATTCTTAATAAGATATCCACAAAAATCCCAATAGTCATCACCATCATCTATGTTAGATGTGATGGATTCCCCATTACTGATATCAAGTTCCGATATCAAGTTTTCTTTGTCTTCATTACTGATACTGATATATGGCTCATATTGATCATGTGGATAAACTGCATGCTGCTTTTTTATATCAAAGTTTCCCAAGGCCACATGGTCCATGCTCTCTCCTTTAGATATGCCATAGATAGAAAAATCAACAAAACCATCAAAAGTTTCTAGTTCATTATTTTCCTCTTTATTCATGTCATAGACCGGATTTTCCATGAATGTCCACGACTCCTCATCAACATCTTTGTCGGGGATAAGGGAGTCTTCATCACTTGTATCATGCTCCAATCTATACTTGTCCTCATTTTCATACTCATCTTCTTCAGATAAAAGGTCACAAGGTAGTAAACCTTCTAGACTGTCATCATCATATGGAGAACACATAGGAGTCCCATCATGTATATTACAGTTTTCATCATAAGTTTCACTATAAGATTCTGCAATGGTTTCATCCTCAGGCTTGTACTGTTTAGATGGTGACAAAGGGTAGGCATGGCCTACCATGTATATATGATCAGGCTCGCTTGCATTTGTTTCCTGATTACTGACCTCAGGAAGTCCATGTTCCATGACTTGATTTGCAACATAACAAGTGCTTTCTTGGTGGAATTGTTCACAAGGTCTACACCATGGAATTACTTCTTCTACCATGTTAGCTGAGTCTAACTGGTTTGGAATCCTAGGCTCTTGTTGAGGAAACTTATTTTGATACATTTGATTCTGCCTAGGCTGAAAGTTCCCAGGTCCATTATTTGTTTCCATTGTGATTATTCTATTGTGCATAAGATTCAATTGTGCAGACTGATTTGCCATAAGTTGGTTTTGACTAGTAACCAAGTCGTTTATCATGTCTGTTACCTTTTCCATGGGATCTTTAGAGGCTCCCTTTTCTTCTGATTCAAAGGATTTTCCCTTTTCTTCGTTGTATGAATTGTTTCCCCTAGTGTAACCTGGAATGTTGGATTTGCCTGAAGAATGCATATTCTTTTCTATTTTCTCGGCCAATTCCTGAGCAGTTTTTAGATCGGCCGGCTCTTTGTCCCTTAACTGGTACCTCAAATCACCAGTGAAAGCTTCGATGTAAGATATGAGGATGGAGGCATCCCTTGGCTTGATTTCTGTAGGGAGGTCCGCAACCACAAGCCTGAACTTAGTATTAAATTCATCAATGGTTTCATTCTCCATATTCTTTATGTTATGGAGGGCAGCAAGTAGATGTCTTGGTTCTTTCTTTTCCCCCCATTTCTTCTTAAAACCCTCTAGGAATTCACTAAGAGTTTTATATGAATCATCATCTAGGTTGAAGTACCATTCTTCAGCATCATCTTCCAAGGATAAAGCAAAGAGCATCATTTTGACATCATCATGGTCATGGGCAGCATCATTGCAATAACTAACCAGGTGCTTTTCAAACTTTCGAAGGTGAGACTTGGCAGTGATGGCATTATTGCCCTGAAATATGGGGAGCTTCTTGATAGCATCATTCGGAATGTCACGAGGACCACCTGCTATCTGAGAAAAGTCAAGCGGTTTGAAACATTCCGTCATTTCTTGAGATTAGTGAACATGACTCTCTATAAATATGTGATGGATATCTGAGAGGGATTGGTCTTGTAAACCTTCAAGGTTTCTATGAGAAGTCTGCCTATTCAATCTTTTCCTAATAAACCCTTCAGGATCAGGGAGAGGATTGAATAATTGTCGGTGGTTTCTTCGGGTAGAAATTCTTGAAGGGATGTTAGATAGTGGAGTCACCAGATGGATCGAGTTTTATTTTTTATGCTTTTTAAAGACTAGATCAATCAAAAGTTTTTATCTTTTAAGTTGTTTAGAAAAAAATTAATCTAAGTCGTACTCGGGAATAAAAATATTTATCCCCGGAAACGGCGCCAAAAAGTGTTGTCTCCTTTCACACACCTAGGTCATGTGGCAGAAATATTCAAGCCACTCGGTGTGTCCTTGGGGGCAAGTCTCGAGTCAAGGCTGTCACCTTGTTCTTGACTCCTCCGTTTAGGCTCAACTCCTATCGGAGCCAAGGGGGGTAGACCCTATTAAGTTACTAAGGATAATTACTTAGTGTTGTGATGTTAAACTGATTGAGTTACTTAGGAGTTTGCAATTTAACTATAGATGATCAAAGATGGCAAGATACAAAAGATGAACACATGAAAGCACAATGCTGAGACACAATATATATATATATATATATATAACAAGAAAATAACCAGTGCCTTAGAATGGAGTAAAGAAATAGAAACAATGTACTTGCGCATGCTTGGAGTGGATGTTTTGCGATTGCCTCTTGGTACGTTTTAAGTTAAATTTGAAGTGTTAGTTGATTAAAATTAGGCAAAGGGGGGACTCCAGATATACCCTAGAGTACTTGGAGTATGTCCAAAACTAAACCTTCATGGCTACCCGCAAGGAATATGTGGGATGAAATGGAGTCTCTGGGGCTATTGTTCATAATGCACTCATTATGGTGTGACAGAGATCAGCACCCCGAGGTCACTTTTCAGAAGTTTCCGCTTCCTTTGGGTATTTTGCCACTGTGATGGTTCGATCTAGGTGTTGGCTTTTCACCTGTTGGTTTGTTAATTTGGGAGAGTGAGTCCTAATTATACTAGTCACTCAAGTGATTTTGATACAGCTTGACTGATCGGATGAACCGTAGCCAAGTGCAGAGCATACACACTGGAGTCTTGTCAATTTTAGTAAGTTTTAAACTGGGTGTTCTTGTTTAAAAGAAAACCATCCAGGAACCTCTTTCGATCCAAGCGGATCTCAACCGAGGAATTGAGGAGGGGTTAATTTTATAATAGCTGAAAAACAAATGATGAAAAATAAAATAGATCCACAATTCTAGTTTTCTAATTAGTCCTACCACGAATCTCTTTCCTCTTTTAGGTCAATCGGGAAGTCGTGGGGTAAGTATTAAAATTACTTTGAAATATAAAGCATGGAATATGAAATTAATAGTAAAATAAATTATACTACCCTACATATTAGATCAATGCTAGTTTGAAAAGAAATGAGCAAAAAGCAACAAAAAGGACACTGACGCAAATCCCCCCAGGGGGGATGGGGAATGGCTCGAAAGAGCCTATTCAAAACTAATTTTATTAACAGCAGTTAAAATATCAGAGAACTGATATAATTCCTCTTGATCTCTATATGGATTGAAATCAAGAGATTACAAGGTGCAAAAATCAAAGGTTTTAGTCAAATGGGAGACCCCTGGGGGGATTTGAACACTCTTGAAGATACTTCCGAACAGCAGCTTCCTTTATTTTCTGTTACACCTGATAAAAAACAGCGAGCATGTTAGAATAAAATATGCCCAAAATCACTTTAAGAGTACCTTTGGATCAGCCTACCTTAACTCAAAAAAGATGGAGTTAAAACTGGCTAAACAAGTGAAAAAGGAACCAAGGAAAGCAAGCTTTCCTTGGGATCTTGGCTTGCTGTTTGTGCAGCCAATGAAATATGCAATGAATGTTGGATTTATATTTTATAACAGAAAAGAGAAATCTAATGCATGCAGGCTACAAGTTTTCTTCAAATTTCCATGCAAAAAGGGCGATTTCCCTAAAGCTAGATCTAGAATGCTTATGAAACTTTTTAACTGCAAGTTCTAGACTATGGGATTTGATAAGATAGATCTATGTTGGAATTACTTTTAAGATGATATATCTAAGAAAAATCAAAGCTATGAACAAAGTAACCAGGTAAAAATGTTGATTTTGAGGGAGGAAGAGGAGGAGAGAAATGTCGGTTTCCTTGAAGATCCACAGTGGAGCTTTCAGGTGGAATGTCGAGGGACTATTCCTTTGGAAGCTTTTGAAGAGAGTGAAGAAGAAAATTAGATCAGCATCCTCTCCAATGTAGGAACCTGCAGCTCAGCTGAAATCAAAGAACTTGGAAAGAAACTTGTGAGATCCGATTAGTACATACACAGAGATTCAAAATAACATGCATATAAGATTATAGGACATGTTGAATCTAGATCTCTAAACATGCATCAAAGGAAGGAGATGGTCAATAAACTTATTGAAGAGAACCTTTCCTATCAAGATTATAATAATCCTATTATCAATCTTAACAATGGATCTACAAGCAATTAGAAAAAAATGAATACAGATACAGGTTGCCTCAGTAAAATAATGGTAATAATCATCCACACATGTTATGGCACAACACCGTCTAGCCTCCAAAGCTTTTGTTGATTTCAAATGAAGAATTAGAATAGTACAATAGTAGCATCACCTCAATCCCAATTCTAACTAGCTTGGAAGAGGCTGCTGTGCTTGGATATATACAAAAACCAGGAGATCCAGCCCAGGGGGGGCACAAATCCCAAGGAGATAGACCCAATATGCTGATGGAGAGTCTATCAATGCCTGATCTATGTCTAACTGAGCCAGATCTGAGTCTCACTGAGTGCAATTGTCAATTGGAGAGCTGATCTAACTGACACCTCAACTTGTTGACTGAAGCATCCCCCAAAACTCATCCAGATGAGCCAAAAACGTGTGGAGGAGAGAGGGAGGGTGAAATTCCCCATAAAGGATGCTGAAGATCAACTATGGATCTGATTTGATCACCTCTTTCAGTTAAGGATTTGTCAGATCTAGTGAATCTGCTTTAGATCTGATTGATTTCAATCAAATCGGCTGAGAATCCACTAATCTATGATTTTGGATTTGCTCCATCATTCATCAATTTATCAATTAAAATAATCAATAATTGATTTTTGGGGCTTTGTGACCTGAGTGATGGAAAATCACTTAAAACTAGGAAATAGTGGGTCCATGGGTTTACATGGTGCTCTTAGCTTGAAAATGAGCACCTACATGAATGAAACTGATTATTTGGCCCACTTTTATTACAAAATCAATTTTTCCAATTAAACTATTAAAAAATAGCCTAAGTTTTGGAAAAATTAAATTTTTAATAAAAAACACTGAAAAAACTAAAAAAATTGAAAAATTGAAAAAACCTAGGGGGACTTAGACATGTTCATATGACTCGACCACAATGTCTAGCATGCTTATACATTGACACATAGACTCTAATAACCTTAATAGGCCTAAATGCCAAGCCGACCACCCCAACTTTGGAGGTATGGAGTGAAAAACTTAGAAATTATTAGTCGTTTATTCAACAACCAATAACAACCAAGGGAAAAAACACCCTGGGATGATCGGATTGACAAATAAAGTCTAAGAGACTGAGTCTTTTACAGACACTATCATGCTAGACCATTTATTAAAATTCCCCCATGGGGTATGAACATGTGATATAGTACAACAAAGCTTCCTAGAAGCAAGACTGAAGGTTCTCTGAAGTCCGAACAAGTTATCCTTGTCCAGTTCACCAGGCTCACTTGATTAAAAAACCACTAAGTACAACTTAGGTGGTAACAACTTGCATGATAGAAGGAAGGGATCTAAGTCCTAATATATGGGATGAGGCCATCAGTTTTTTTGCACACGTACAAAACAGAGCCTTCCACAAATAAGTAAAAGGAAAGACACCCTACGAGGCATGGTTTGGCCATAAACCAAATGTCTCAAATTTCAGGATTTTTTGAACTAGAGCATGGGCTAGAATCCCTTCTGAAAAGAGGAAGGCATTTCAGCCACAAAGAAAGGAGTGCATTATGGTTGGGTATGGTGAGGATACTAAAGTATACAAACTCTTTGACACTTCCACTTGCAAGACATTTGTTGAAAGAAGTGTGAAATCCGAAGAAGAGCCAATTCCTGATTTAGAGCTTGCACCGAAGGAATGCTCCTCTCCTCAACCATTCGAAGATGTAAGTGATGATACATGCTCTATTTTTTCTGATATGTCTGATGTAAATATGGCTTAAAATGATATTTATTTATATGACTCACCATCAAGTCCCAAGTGGGCTCAAAAAATCCAAGCTGCAGGGGAATTGCTAGGAAATCCCCATGACCTAGGAAGACTAGATCACAAACTAGTAATGCTTCCTTTGCAAGTGATAGTGCTCTTGCTGAGCACGGTTATATGATGATTGGGTCTGATACTCATACATTTCAGAAAGCTTGTAATTACCCAATATGGAAAAAAGAAATGGAAGAAGAATTTCAGTCCCTCCAAGAAAACAAGACATGGGAATTGGTTCCCCTTCCTCCCAAGAGGAAGCTTGTTTAACGCAAGTGGGCCTTCCAAACCAAACTTTCTGCTGATGGTTCAGATATGAAACATAAGGAAATATTAGTTGCTAATGGCTATTCTTAGGTCCATGTTGTTGATTACATAGAGACCTTTGCACCGGTTGCAAAGATGGACTCCATAAGACTAGTTCTAGCAATGCCAGCTAGTAAGGGTTGGCAAGTTCACCACATGGATATTAAAAGTGTATTCTTGCATGGCGAGATACAGGAGGAGATATATATGCAGAAAGCTTAAGGTTTTCAATATGATCCTTCATTTTTATGTAGGTTGAAGAAATCATTGTATGGACTCAAGCAAGCCCCCAGGGTTTGGTATGCAAAAATGGATGCATTTTTGCTCTCTATTGGTTTCACTAGATGCGAATCAGACCCTAATGTGTGTTTGTAGAGACATGATGGTATTTTTTAGGTTATTTTTATTTATGTCGATGAACTTGTCATTATAGATAGATGCACCAATTCAGTTGGTTCAATTAAGTCATCTTTGCATAGTGAATTTGTCATGATCGACCTAGGATTGCTAAGGCAATTTTTGGGCTTGGAAATTGAGCAAAGTGAAAGGGGTATCAAGCTGAGTCAACCATAGTATGCTTCAGACCTGATAAAGAAGTTTAACATGGCTGAGTGTAAGGCAGCCAAGTCTCCCTTTATTTCTGGCATCAAAATGCATGAATTTGGCAATTCTCCATTGGTAGATATCACACTCTACAGGCAACTAGTGGGAAACTTGCTCTATATCACACACACAAGACCTAATTTGTCTTATGATGTAAGTGCTGTAGCAAGAAATATGAACCAGACACATGAGTCCCATTGGAGGGCAGAAAAAATAATTCTTCAGTATGTCCAGTGTACAAAGAATTTCAGGGTGCACTACACAGCTAGTTCCTCACTTCAATTAGCTGGATTTTCTGATTTAGATTGCGTTGGAGATCCCACTGACAGGAAGTCAACTTCAGGTTTTTTCTTTATTCTTGCAGGAGGTCCCATTCTCTGGTCAAGTAAGAAACAACACAACATTTCACTTTCATCAGCAGAGGCATAGTATAGGGCAACAGTTAATGCTACTACACAGTGTGTTTGGTTGCAGGGAATTCTTCAGGAATTTGGTGTCACAATTAATTCTCCAACCAATATTTGGGTGGAAAATAAAAGTTCCATCAAAATATCTACTGATCCAGCTCAGAGGTAGAGGACAAAGAACATTAATATCCATATGCACTACATCCAGGGCTTAGTGCATGACAGGGTGATTTCACTGCAGTATTTCCCATCCATCGAGCAAATTGCCGACATTTTCACCAAGGTTTTGACATAGAATAACTTCACTTAACTGATATTTTTGCTTGATGGTGATTTTCTACTATTTTTTGTAGGTTTCACCTCCATTTCCATTCTTGAGGGAAGGTTTTTTCCCATGTGGTTTTCCTTCTTTTCCTCGGTTTATTTGGGCAAATAAAATTTTTTGAATTATGTAATTGAGGTGACATGAGCCATTGTTGCCAAGGCCTCCATCATTTTTTGAGCTGTACTTAGTTTTTGGATTAAGGGAGGGTGTTAGAACAATAATCCAACTCATTATTACCTTAGTTACACTACTCAGTCAATTTCATTGCATTTTTGCATTAATACACTATGTGGTGGACTAGGGGTGCTTAGTTGGACAAATGGCAAGTCAAATTGGGGCATTCACACCCACATGAGCACTCAAGATCATTCAACCAGCCATATGTGCACCCTCATCATTTCTGGTGCGCTCCCATTCATTGAATGTGGACAACTTGGTTGACTAGGAGTGCTAGAGGTGGATTTTGTCCATTTTTGGCTTGATTTGGTGCATTAAATACCACCTTGAGACTTTAAACCACCCGGATTTCCACACCCACACATTCCAAGGTGTAATAATTGCCCCACATCATATCAACCACATCTAGTCAACAATTCGTGGCTGTTTGGGATGATTTGGAGCGTGATTGGCCCACCTAGGGGGGATTGATGCCAATTTGGCAATTTTGACTTGTACACTCACATTGGGCTTCCAAATCCTCATGAAACATTCCAAATTTATTATAAACCTGATACTAACATGTTTTTATGTAATATAGTAAAAAATAACCTGGTTATATTCACATTTGTGTGTGTAAATTGCTTCTCAATTAATGGTTTTCGTTGGTTTTTGCACCAAATTTGATTTGTGAGTTTCTATAATGATGCTATATTCTCCCATGGTTTGAATTTCTCACATTGCTGAAACAAAATTGAGATTTAATTCTTGCAAAATCACAATCCATTTATTGTATTTCCCCCTATCATTCGTATGGTAAGGATGAATTGAAATGGATTGATGTGAGCCACAACCAAAGTTTGGTGAACGAGTATGTAATGTCTCAAACATTAGACTATATGGATGGTAGCTAGGGCTAGCTTCTAGACATGAGTATAATGAATTTCAACATCAATGAGGTTTCAGCTAAGATAATAGATGACATGCTCTTGGAGCTCCTCATCCTCTTGAACCAAGACCATACCAAACATTTCCTGAGACGCTGCCACATATAAAAAAAATCACGGCTATAGTTAGTGGACCAAGCATGGGGGCCGATGCCAAGGCTTTCTTTAGTGCATCGAAAGACTCCTGGGCTCACTCGTCCGAGATAAAAGGCATTTCTTTCTTCAATAAGCGCATGAAACCCTTAGTCAAATTGAAGAAATCGACAATGAATCTCTGCAAGAAGTTTTCCATCCCTTGAAAACTCTGAAGATGTCTAATATTACGTGGGGAGACAATTGACGTATCGCCTCAACCTTTAAAGGGTCAACCCTAATTCCCTCCTTGGAAACGATAAACCCTAGTAAGCGACCTACTTTCATGCAAAATATGCACTTTTGAGGATTTAACTGGATTTGATATCGACAACATATTTTGAAAACCAAGCATAGATGGTCAGGATGATCCACTCGACGAGAGTGAGCAGATAAATAATCAAGATACACTTCAATTATGCACTTAAGGTCGTGAAAAGCGAAGGTCATAGCCCGTTGAAAAGTAGCTTCGACATTTTTAAGGCCGAAAGGCATTTTCCGATATGCAAATGCTTCCCAAGGAAAATTGAAAGACATTTTATGTTGATCCTCAGGTTTGATATGAATCTGATTATACCCTGAAAAGCCATCCATAAACAAAAACACCTCACTTCCCGCACACTCATCCAAAATATGATCAATAAATGGTGTGGGAAATTTATCCTTAGGACAAGCTCGGTTCAAGTCTTTGAAATCAGTGCATACACAGATAGTTACCTGTTTCTTATCAACATGAATGAGATTGGACACCCATTTAGTAAAGGAAACGAGATAGATGAAGCCAGCCTTAAGCAACTTCTATATCTCTGCCTTAATAGCGGGCACTTTCCTAGGATTCATCGCACACAAACGTTGTCAAACATGTCTAGAATCCGGATAGGTCTTAATCTCATGTTCAAGAATATGAGGGTATATTCCTGGTATTTCCTCATACGACGAAGCAAAAACATCTCTAAATTCTTTGAAGAGCTTGGTGTACGCTTTGATCTCGTTGGGGGAACAATCCACCCCAATGTACACATTTTCTACCTTGCCAGGAGTTTGAGAAATCTTGATAGGTATGGTTGGTGAAAAATTGGCCATGTTCCCTTCGACATACTTACTATGAGTGCCTAGTGGGATCACGGGCCTATGAAATTTCTCGCTAAGGATCACCCTATAGTCATCACACTCCATACGTTCAAGCTCAGGAAGAAAGTAAGATCTATGATGTAATTCTCCCCAAGGTTGTTCTACACCAGACATAGCTTTGAGAATATCTTTATCCATTGGAAAAATGTCATTGAAGCAGTCATGTGAGTGAGATGATGCAACTGCCCAAGCAGGCAGTGCATAAGGGTCCTCCTCCTTCATCCACGAAGAGGTAGGACTAGGATCTATAATAGGACCAAGATTAGCTTGATAAGAAACCAATGCAGTAGATAATGACATGTCCATCTTGGCAGGTCTAGGGTCTTCATTTGAAGTACTCAGAGAAGGGAGAGTCCCAGGATCTTCCAAATGCGAAACGTGAAATGAGACTGAACTCAACGATGGCGAATCTCTACCAAGGATGGAACCTATAGTAAGTATTGGTGCAAAAAAATTGAAAGTTCCCATCAATAATGGATACATTCCCACCCCAACATTCTCAGTTTTCGACTGAGAATTCTCAATGACCAAGATCGTAGTTCCTGATGATGTTTACGTACTTAAATTATCAAAATATCTCTGATTGACTGTAACAATCCTCCCTTCAATCAGAAAACAAACAACTCAGAAGAGGGATGACGTGACTGCTTTCATATTATAAATCCAGTTACGGCCCAATAAAAGGTTATAGTCGAGGGGCGCATCAACCACCTCAACCTTGATCATCATGGTCTTTCCTCCGATTGGACCTCAAAAGAAGGAAGTATACCATGTGGCCAAAAAGATCTCCCATCAAAAGCAATCAACATGGTTCCATATTTTGATAATGTAGGAGAACCTACACCCTTCCAACAGGCTAAAGACATCACAGAAGCCACAATGCCTTCATCAATCACTGTGAGTTTAATGGTGTTATTCATACACTCTACATGAACTAAAAGAGGCACATAGTAAGGAAAGTGAGGTTGGAATTCATGGGTTTCAAATTTAATCACCGTGGAATGGTTTGAATCAACCACCCCAACGGTAGGCATCAAGGCTTTCCTCTGTGAAGGGAAAATCTAAAGAACTTCTAAGGTGGACATCGCACAAGGAGTCTGGCCCAAATCCTCGACAATGGAATAGTTCTGGGCATATTGGGCATTAGGATTGTGCCCTGAATGCTTTAAGAATCCCTTAGGAATGTGAGGTGGTACTTTAGGCTTGTCACTAGGTTTATTAATACGCAAAGGGGTATCAGCTGGAGCAAGTTCTTTCCCTAGGCTAGGTTGCAATGAACCATAATTTTTAGCTCATGTCACAACATTCTCGACGGACATCATGTTGATGCATCCATGGACACTTGTGGTGTTCAACAGGTTTTGATTCCCACAAGAAGCACTTATTGAGTCCACGGTCCTCGAATTCATATTTTGATTTTGAGGTAAAGGATCCATCAACACAACTGGCCTCTATGCGATGAATTTAGAGAAATCTTCCATATGAGGGAACACGTGAGTGAGGTGATCTACCACATAAAGATTGCAAGGGAACTTGAAATTACGTTTAGACTTCTTGTCCCCCCCGAAATTATTATCATTCTTGTCATCGTTAGAATTTAAGTTCCTATTCCCACCCTTAGAATTGTTTCTTCCTTTTTTCTTGTTCCTTCTGGGTTGCTGGTTTCACTTCTGGCTCGACGATTACACAGAATGTACATCCTCCATTTGAGTGGGATGAGATGAAGCCGTAGCTTATCTCGACACAAGATGGTTAATAGACAAAATTTTCATTTGATTCATAACTAAGTCTATGGGTTTAGTACTCGCAGATCCAACAATTCCATCGACATTTGGCCCGAGTTTGAACTAAGGATCAAAATTGGATCGCGATGCGTTTGGAATAATCTCATATAAGAGCCCAGACTGAGCGTAAATAAAGTCTAGTTACTAAGGTTGAAAGATATCCTGTTCCTAGTTCATCACTCCGGATGTGGAAACATCCTTCGCTATATATGGAAATAATGACTCGAGGAACCACTCCAAAAGAAACTCTGGTGGAATGTGAGGCTTAATCAAATGCTTTCATCTACACCACTCTTGAATATGATAAGAAATATGTGTGGCTCTATCCTACCGAAATGTTGACAAGAGTTCAGTATCGACATCGTTGTTGGTGCAAACCCAGCTAGGGTTCCCACTCTATCGATGCTCAACTCACCGTGATCTCCCTGAGCACCTGCCTAGAAAGGTTTTACCGTGTCTAGAAACAGCTGCGAAGCAGATGAAGTCTCACCTGAGATGTTCGAGGGAGAGCTGTCGAAACCAAGTTTCTGCAGAATAGAAGAGGACTATGTGCATCGACAATTCATCAACTTATCAACAAGATCTAACCAGTTACTTAATCATCAACAATACCATTCATCAATTCTCTTAAAATATTGCATCATTCATTCATAACCATAGTAAGCCTACAGGTGCAAAAACATATCTAAAAATATATTGTTATTCATAAGCAATAAACATCGCATCATAAGTCCATGTCGCAGATTCACTTAACATTCACCATTGGATTCGCAAAAACAAAAAGACAAAAAGAGACACAAAGAAAACAGTAGTTCAGATCAACCTCTGTCTTATCATATTAATTTTGTGCAATCAATCATAGATTCAAAAACAAACAACAATTCAATTGAGTCTCCAGCTCTCAATTATCATTTTAAGATATATCCACCTTTGCAATTCTTCTTCTATTTATAGGATTGTGCCTTTAGATTCATGGTCCATTTATATGATTTTCTAACTAATTCTTAACTGATTCTACCAACTAATGACCAATATCCACAACATATGGTCCAAAAATACAAAAGTGACATAAAATATTCAAAGTAGTCTATCTTCTACCTTGCGTGCCATATTTCACTTGCGTGGTGTCTTCTGAGCTTGCGCAATATCTGTGATGCTACGCAACTGACTTATCCCAAAACCCCTGCTAACAGGCCCCCAACACAATTTTGTGGCTCTCCCTTGAGCCACGTTAGTTGGACATGGTGTACTCATTGATTTTCAGCTTGAAGTCGTCGTATTGCTGAGTGATATCCTTTACCCGTGCTTGAATTTTCTCAGCAAGGTCCTAACTTCCTAGCAAATTCTGCTTCAATGCGTGCTCCACCAGCTTTGCATTCACTTCCTTCTTTCCCTCTTGCATATACTGTAGCGCAGTGACTGCTTTCACCAACAATTGGGATCCAATTTCTTAGAACTCGTCGAGCTGGTCATTGTGCTTCCATTGTCGTTACTGAGCCTTTCCAACTCATTGTTGCAACTCCTTTAAATCTGTAGACCATGTAATCTGAAAAATTGGTGGCATTGTCCTTAATTCCATCTTGAGCGTTTCCAACTGGCCCTTGGATTCCTACAACTACATTGTCATTTACTCTAACTATTCATCTTGGATGACACTGCCCCAAAATTGGGTCGTGGCCTTAGTGATCTTCTTCACAACCTGCTCCATTTCTTCAAACTATGCTGCTATCTCTTCAATGGCACCCTTTCATTCCACAATTTTCTCTGGTGGTGTGTATGGGTAAACCAGAGCATTCAAAATATATTTGTCCTACTGTATCTGCGCGATAAGTTCCCCAAGTCACTTTTCCTTCGCGACTGCATCCAATTCCATAGTTCTTTCACTAATGTACTGACAAGCATCTGCAACGACCGCTTCCACTTGCAATCGACTGTAAAAAAAATGCACCTTCTCAACAACAAGGCGATCGGTTTCTTTATTCAATTTTATGATCTCCTCAGCAATTTTCATCTGCAATTCTTCTTGTGCCTTCTTTAGTGCTTCTATTTCCTGTGCCTTTTCTTTAGTCAACTTCTCCTTTGCGGGTGCAGTTCTGCTACCTCTTTCTACATCCCCTCCTCATTCTCATGCTTTCACAAGTACTAGTCACTAATATCGTTTTGCCAATCAACCAAATCCTGGTTGGAAATCCACTGCATATGTACTAAAGTCTGGGTCAACAGTCTATTGATGTCCAATGTGATAACCTACAACTGCTGTAGTGAGGTATTCATGTCCTCTCTTTCGGTGTCAATCACAACCGGGGGAATTTGAACATTCCTGGCCTGTGGTATAGTGCTGATTGATGCATATTCCTGCTCATATACAATCTCCTGTGCTCTTCTCAAAACATCATCGTATACATAATCTAGCTTGGTTCTTACCTCGATGAATCCTTCCTGGATTGACTTCTTCATTTATTTTATTGCGGTATCTGTTGCGTCATTGACGACCTTAACAATCCATTGTAGTTCCGCCTCTATTGCTGACATTGTGTTGCTGCTCGCATCCTGCTCCATTCGCCTCTTAGTCCTTATCTCCTTTAGTATGCATTGTGCTTCTGTGTAAGTGGGAGCTTCTATCGACGACTGTCCATTAGAGTCGTGGCAACTCTGCTGGTTGGCTCTTCGTATGAGATCTTCAGGTGCATCTACTGGTGGTCCTGCTGATAATTCATCAATGCTGACCGGTTCTGGCATGACGTAGTCCAGTCGTTAACTGTCACATCCAATTCCTCATTCATCACCTTGTAAGACATTGGTAACCATTTTTTATCTAGGTTGTGTCTAGCTTGCATGTGAATGGTGTGTAGTCCTATGGTGAATTGAGCAATCCTTTGATACTTGGTTGTAGCCTCGTTGGATAGTCGGGGGACTTTGATAGCTGCTCCCTATAGTGCTTCCCAGTAGACTTAAAAGTGGATTGCATAATCCTCTTTCCTGGTAGGTTCCTTGACCCACCACAAGTTTTGGTAGCGTGCACCCTTGCACACCTTAACTACTTTAACCTCCATACCTTGGTAATCAATTGGCTCCATCCAAGACACAAGCGCAATTAAGATTAAGAGCCAACTATATGTGAAAGGTCGTTCTCTGGATTGAAATTTTACTGCATCCTCTATTAATTAGTTCAACAAGAAGAGTGCCCAGTTCATTTGCACCCCTTCCGTGCATTGTTCTGCACACGCAATCACCCCTGAAGTACACTGGATGGGGTGATTCTTGTGGATAATATTTCTTACTAAAATCTTGATGCCAATACATACCGCGCAATCATTGATGATATCAATGTGGTGCACCCTGCCATCACGCTGCAAGTCGTACTTTAGCTTCAACCGTGCAACAAGCCACTTATCATTATCCCTGCCTTTGCAATATTGCGATGGGTCGAGGCCATCCTTTGAAAACCCTGTGATATCCGATATTAAATCCACCATGATTGTGACTAGTGTGTCCAACCACAATGTCCCTCCATGAAAGAAAGATAACAATTTCTTGACAAACGCATTTTCCTCATTCAACCACCCAAAGTGAGGCATGTTGATGAGTCCTAGAAACCTAGCTTTATCTAACCCCTTCTCCCAATTTTGCAAGATACACTCTATTGGCCCTCCTACGCCTGAGGGAAAAGACACAAAGGGATCATTCACTGCATCCTGTAATGCAAGCAAGTCATGGTCATCATACTTCATCCTCACCAATTCTGGTACAACATCTTTGTTGCACACCATCCCTTTCGGCAACAGTGGCATCTTCTACTGATACTTCTGATTCTTGGTTAGCCGCTGAGGCTACGCACTAGGTCGAGTGGGAGCAATGTAGCCTAGGATGTCCTTAATGGAGACCTTGGTTCAAACCATTGACTCTACACCACTAGAGCTAGATGGCCCCGTATGTGCGACTGTGTCTTCCTACACCCTTACTGACATTCTTGTCTACCTCATTTGCGACGCCAGAGAGCTAGGCTTCTGCGCTTACTGCTTCTTCTTCAGCATTGATGAGGATCAAAATGGCATACCGACGACTTCTTCAATAATGGTGGTTGGTCTGATAAATGACTCTCACTCACTCAAAATATCCACCATGTCTAGGGTGCTCTACATGTTGCACCAATGCCTCGTAAGCTTTTGATAGTCATGCACCCTCTCAACACCTCACACAACTTTCTCGACCACTCTGTGACTTACTTAGCTCTACAATGTTGCAACTCAATCTCAGCACAATGGTACTTCCAACATGTACCAAGCACCTTCTTATAGTGTCGAGTGTTGGAGTAGGGTCCTGCAGCTACAGGAGAAGCTGCCATTTTGGCGGATAGATAGTTTTGGCAAAGGTAGAAGAGATAAGGTAAATATACAACGACGTAGCATGTTTCTAGCTACAGAGCAGAGCCAGAAACTATGACTATTGGGGCAGAGAAGTCAAAGAATACGTTAGTACCTGAGCGACCGAGAAGAGAGAGCTTACCCATTGCATTGAAGGCAGTAGCGAAGACAGGAGGGCTCAGCTACCCTCATAAAGGAAAAGGAGCAATGAGGTCGAGGTATTGAAGACGAAGGACATAAGAAGGGAAGTGGTGCACAGTACCCATGGTTAGCACCAGGAAGCATGGAATACTACAGAGAGCAGTGGTGTGACAGAAAGTGGCTACCCCAAGTATAGATATGCCGACTGTCACTAGTTAGGGTTTTTGGGTTACTATTGGGATAGGCCCACAGTGTTGTAATGGTGAGATCTTTGGGCCTCCTATAAAGGAATGTATTTTGTATTGTAAAAGGGTTGGTTGGGTAGTTAGACAAGCAGACACTTAGACAATTATATTATAGAAGTTGAGCTCTGGTTCTGTATTCAGTCTGTAGTATCTTACTGTAACCAGAAGCTAGCTCATCGAGCATGTATGTAACAATCCGCAGGGATTGATAGAGAGAGAGAGAGAGAGAATATTGTAAGAAGGCAATATAGAGATAGAAAAGAGATCTAAGAGAGAAGGGCTCCAGGCTGTGTGCAGAGTTACCCAGAAGATCTCGAGCTACATATGTGGTGCAGCAGAACTGTGTACTCTCTCAAGATATAATAAAACACAGTTCTGTGGACGTAGCTTCTACCCTGGAAGTGAACCATGTAAAATCAGAGTGTTATGTGATTGATTCATGTGATTGTATTTACTTGTTGTATTTTTCACTCATTACATGAACTTTACTTATAGTTTAATGTATGTATGTGTTATTCAGTTCATAGCATTATAGAGGGATAAATGCAGGTTGAAGCCTTTAAGTATTCTATATAAGAGTTTGTCTATGTTTCACTTAAGATAGTTAAGAGTCGCAGTGTAAAGCAACCTTGTATGTTGAGTCCTGTAAGTCGAACACAAGTAACGCTAGGTACGCTGAGCCGTAGCGGTAGGATATTGTAGGGAGGCAATATTGCACCATCAGAGGAGCTATGGTGCTCGGTACGGCAGGTTAAGGATCAAGCGTAGGAGAGAGTTACGTGTTTCCCAGGACACGGCGATTGGATAAGGGCTAGAGTCATTGCGAGTAAGAGGAAACTGCGCATCACAGAAAGAGACCTCACGGGTTGAGAAGAGCTGCGAGACGCACATAGGATGCCACAGAACCTGGTCGAAGACACTTGAGTCTTTGGCCAACCCATTAGAATCACTTCGGGTGAGACTTCAAGCCGCTCCGCAGTCTGTCGCTGAAAGGGCCAGTGAGCTAGGGGTGTTGTTGGTACATTACAGTAAACCTGGGTCTACCCATAGCGACCAACAAATGGTTCCGTTGCCCATTTTGAACAAACTAAGCATTGATGTTCTGTTGGCATCCTACTAGAGACGAACTCAACCAGTGGGTTGGTTCTAAGGAGAAAGAGTTTGCTGAACGTGAAAATAAGAGTCCTAGACTGAGTACAAAGGACTGGTTATAAAAACATATCTTTACAGACCTACATATGATATTTTTTGCGACCTATGGAAACGAGATTTACGACTGGTTATCAAAGTTGACTGATAAGAACATATTTAAGAAGAAAAGAAACATTGTCTGGACACCAGAGCTGATTCAGACCTTGAAGAACCTTGATAATCCCATTACGAGGACAGTAGACTTCTGGCTTGCGAGTGTGCTAAAAGGCTTCGTCACAGAGTTTGCAGTTGAACAGAGAAAAATCTTCAGCGAGGCTGAGCGGTACTTCTTCAAAGGATATCGCGGTAAGTACTTAAAATCTTTAAACTTGTCCATTAAGATGTTATTACATGAAAAAGGAGTAATGGATATGGTTTCAGATCAATAAGTTAAGAAACTGTAATGTCACAAGAGTTTGAGAGTGATTTCAATGACATTGGACGTACACGTAGTGGAAAGAAATACAAAGTAGATTTTAGATCTCCCATATTTGAAGATAGTTCAGATAGTACTAGACAGCAAAGTCATAGCCATATAGACAAAACAGAAGGGGGTATCCCTTACCACCCTTATACCCCACAGAAACAGATCGGGACTAAGAACAATCCTGTAGGAACTCCATCTAGTAGCTCCCAGGCAGTACATACTACCGCTACATCACCTCCACCTACACCGCCGAGTGGTAGTAACAAAGCAAATCAACATCCACCACACAGAAATAGAATGGGGGATGATATGAAGCTACCTATATTTAAGGGTACAGGGGTAGAGGACCCAAAGCAACACTGGTTTCTATGTGAAGCCATGTGGACCATTAAATAAATCCATGATGATAATATTAAACTTGTACAGTTGGTCACCACACTAAGAGAATGAGCCTTAACATGGTATATGAAGTATGCCACAGCGGTATCCAGAACACTTGTCCAGGTCAGGACCGCCATGATTAAAGAGTTTAAGAAACCTAAGTCTGAGTCACAGTGCATTACAGAGTTCAAAGACATCAAACAGTTACCTACAGAGTCAGTATGGGACTTCGATCAGAAATTCAAAGCCCTTATAGACCAAGTCAGCTTTGAGTTTGCATCAGAGAAGCATAAGGAATGGTTTATTGCAGCCCTGCTCCCTCACATCAGACTGCCATTAATGCAGCAGAAACTCCAGACGCAGGATGACGCGTTGGAGATGGCGATGAAACTAGAGGCTTCACCTCTAGCTGAAACCAGCACAGGTATGACAAACCTGCAAAACCAGTTGGCTAATCTCACGTTACAGTTGCATGAGCTTAAGAAAGGGAAAGAGGTTGCGCAATACATATGGTGCATAAAGTGTAAAGCACAAGGCCATACTAAAGACAACTGTCCAGTCTTTATAGAATATCTAGCAACCGGGGCTCCTAACCCCTTACCACAAACCCACGGGCCGTGGTGTGAAATATGCAAAACAAGAGGACACCCACCTCAGCAATGCCCTCTACTTCAGAAGTATGTGCAGACACCTAAGAAATTATACTGTGTCTTCTGTAAGTCCATAGGCCATGATGAACATGATTGCCGAGCCTATGATCTTATGGTCGGGAGTAAGCAAGACTTGTACAGAGTCCAATCAGAAACATAGGGTCCATCAGCAGGACCACAGCATGATCTGGATCATGGTGGCCGTGGAGGAGGATTCAGAGGACGAGGACATGGAGAAGGATTTAGCCATGGAGAAGGCTTTGGCCATGGTCGTGGACCAATCACTTGTTACAACTATGGAGTTGTAGGACATTATGCTAGGGACTATCAGAGCCCTACTACGACATGTAACTATTGCAAATCTTATGATCACGCTATAGAAGAATGTCCTACCTTGATAGCCAAGATTAGAGAACCTAAGCCAGCAGTACACCAGAACATCTAGCTTATCGCTGCTGAGTAGAAATAGCCAGAACCAATAGTCAACATTGTGACTCGCAGTGGTGCTTCCACCAATGGGACATCGCAGGATACTGAAAAGAACACAGGTCAGGAGTGGGTGTGCAAAGCTCCTAACAAAGAAACACCACTTGACCTACAGAAGAATAAACAGACATTTCAGGAAGCTAAGAATTTCTTTGATGACCCTATGCAATCAGGATCGTAGGTACCGCCGTCTAGGGGCGTACCACAACAAGCACCTTGTGGCGTTAGACCTGTACAGATATCGCAGGCTACCACATCAGGTGCTTGCGACGAGGATGAGTTGGCAGGAAGTGTACAATCCTTCCTGTAGAGTTGTTTAAAACTTGTGAGAAATGAGCAAGCTATCGGAGAAATTCAGTGCATCATAGATCAGTGTCAGCCATCTTCTTCCATGAGTAGTGCACATCGTGCTGTTCATAATATTATGGGCCATACAAGAACAGGAAGAGAGATGCGACTCACAACACAGGTTGGAGAATTTGAAATGGATGAGGTGATCCTAGATCTAGGATCATAGGTAAATGTTCTGACTAAGCAGACATGGGAACACATGGGTAGCCCTAAGTTAGTCAGATCGCCTATCCATTTGAGATTAGCTAATCAGCAGTGGGTATCACCCCTGGGTCGATTACCGCAGGTGCCAGTTGACATTGACGGAGTTCGCAGCTCTGCAGACTTTGAAGTTATAGAAATTATTGGCGATAGTAGACCATACCCAGCATTACTAGGCATTGATTGGGTGATTGGTAACATGGCTGTTATCGACTTAAAGAGAAGACAAATGACCTTTGAGGATGCGCAGATCCGGGTCATCGCACCGTTAGATCCTCTTCAGGGTCCTAGATACATTGAACCTATCTGAGCAGAGGAAGAGGCACGTAACATGGACAGTCTCTATCAGATGACTGCGAACCAGAGCGACTACATCAATCCAACCGCAGAAGGGAACATTAGTTGGCGATGCGACAACTCATGTGCATCGGATTTGGATGTTGGTCTAGAGAACTGGAAGAACAGACTTTACAAAGTCTCAGCGCACAGATGTGCGTACATGACTAAGTCACTACGATGGATTGGTGCAAAGGTCAACAAGATTCCAACATTTCATGGTCTAACAGATATCCAGGACTTTCTCAAGTAGTTTGAACAACAAATTCCTCACGAGCAGAGGATCGCAGCTATGGACCTTGTAGTACGAGCCACACCTGTAAGATGGTGGTATGCACATAAAGGGAATATCACATCATGGGATGATATTAAGATATTGATGGCGATCAGATTCTCTACTGACAGCCACTACTACATTTTGACCAAAAATCCGACGGCGGTCATGTCGGATTTTCGACACTTCCCTGTCGCATGTACGACACTTTGAATTTTTTTTAAGCGTCGGAAACGTGGCGTCGATTACGCGACACTTAAGCAACCGTTGCTTAAGTGACACTTAATTAACCGTCGCTTGAATTTAAACCGTCGGTTATCTGACACTTATTAAGTGACAATGACAGAAAGTTTTAAAAACTTTTAGACCCACAGGTGTCGCTTAAGCGACGGAGAGGCGGATTAAGCGTCGGATTTGCGACACGTATAAGCGTCGGATTTGCGACACTGATAGGACTAAGCGTCGCATTTGCGACACGTAGAAGCGTCGAATTTGCGACACTGATAGGACGAAGCGTCGGATATGCGACATATGGAAGCGTCGCTTAACCGACGGAAATTATTGATAAGCGTCGCATAAGCGACAGCTATAGGCGTCGCTTAAGCGACGGCAGTGATTTTTTTTTTTTTTTTAAATATTTACACAGTTACATAGGTTTGTGAAACTGCTCCTAATTAAATTCTGGGTGACTTAGTCTCGGTTCCAGAGGCTAGGGCTACTAGAGTTAATGAAGATCTATTTAGAATTTCCTTCTTAGAA
>LPNX010044900.1:625704-691003 GCA_001517045.1 Pseudotsuga menziesii
AGTGAGAGAGTATGTCCAGTAGAAATACACAAGAGAAAGTGACCCCAGGTCACATATTCAGATGTGTGAATGGAATTGGTTGAACATTCTCGAGGATGAATGGGTTCACCGATTCGTTCACACTTTGGACACAGTTCCAAGGAACTGGTACATAGAGACTGAATTGCGCAAGGGAATGACTACATGGCCACTTATGATAGACAGCTTTCTACTCACCTTCACTTTTGAATCTGAGTATCCAAGCATTAATCAGGCCCTAGATGTAATAAAGATTAAGATATTTGAGGATTGTACCCTATCAGTGTCAGCTCAACCTGAGTGGGCCATCTAGTTAGAAGAGGCACTAGAGTGTTATAAATTTGCATCATAACTAGAGGAGGAGGATGAGGATCCTCGCAACATCAACATTCTGGAGTCAGAGGGGACTTGCGATGTTGATGGGCCAAAGATAGAGACTCCAGCAATCACAGAACAGATCAAGATTAAACAGATCAATATTGGCACAGACACAGAACCAAAGTTTGCCTCTATTGGAGACTATTGGAATGATGAAATAGTCGGACAGATTGCAGACTTGCTACATGACTATCAAGACCTATTTCCCACCAAGTTCACAGAGATGAAGGGAATAGTCGGAGACCTGGGAGTAATGAGGATACCATTGAAAGAGGATGCTAGACCAATTAAGCAGTGTCCATATAGATTAAATCCGCACTATAAAGAAAAAGTTAAGGATGATATCAATAAGATGTTAGCGGCAGGCATCATCGAGCCAGTGGAAGAAAGTGAATTGGTTAGTCCCATGGTCGTGCAAGAGAAGAAAACCAAAGGAGACATCAAGATCTGTGTGGACTTGCGTAAACTCAACGATGCATCGCTTCATGATCCATTTCTGACACCTTTCACTGATGAAGTGTTAGACAATGTGGGAGGACAGGAGGTCTACTCCTTCACTGATGGATTTTCAGGCTATCACCAGATCAGAATCCACCCAGAAGATCGACATAAGACCACTTTTGCAACAGAATGGGGCTCATTCTAGTATACGGTAATGCCCTTTGGTCTTAAGAATGCACCAGCTATCTTTTCTAGAGTAGTAGTTGCTGTATTTAAAGAATACATCCATAAATTCTTAGAATTTTATTTTGACGATTGGACTGTATTTGGATTAATTGACAAGCACATAGGATATTTAAGACTGATGTTAGAGAAATGTAGGCAGTACTGGATTTCTCTAAACTTGAAAAAATGTATATTATGTGCGCCATTCGGTATTTTGTTGGGTCACATTGTTTGCAGGCAAGGATTGATGGTAGATCCCGCAAATATTGCCATCATTGTAAATCTTCCAGCACCCAAATCAGTCAAACAATTGAGGACAGTACTTGGTCATATCGGGTACTACAGAAAATTCATCAAGGGCTACGTAAAGATTATAGCACCATTGGAAAAACTGTTAAAGAAAGATGTAAAATTCCTATGGAATGAGGAATGCCAGCAGAGTCTAGACACACTTAAAGAGAATATGGTTACAGCACCCATCTTAGTATTTCCAGACTGGACTAAGCCGTTTCATGTACATGTGGATGCATCTGGCATCGCACTAGGTATTGTTTTAACGCAACCAGGAGAAGGAGGTATCGATCATCCTATCGCATACTCTAGCAGAAAGCTATCGACAACAGAAAAGAAATACACCACAACAGAAAGAGAAGGCTTAGCTATGGTGTACGCACTACAGAAGTTTAGGCACTACCTGTTGGGTGCCTCATTCAAGATGTTTACTGACCATTCCGCATTAAAGTATCTGGTCAATAAGCTAGTGTTAGGGGGACGAATCTGCAGATGGTTACTCCTCTTTCAGGAGTATGATTTTGAAATCATTGTGAAACCAGGAATATTGAACACCATACCTGATCATCTGTCACGAATAGACTCAAGGGAAGAGCCAAGTAATCTAGAGGACAATTTTCCAGATGCATAGTTGTTTTATATTCAGATCGCAGATGAGTACTATTCTAATATCATTCACTTTCTCACTACAAGAGGGGCACCTGATGAGTTTACCAAGCATCAAAAGAGGCAGTTGGTTGTTAAAGCAACAGACTTCACCCTGATCGCAGGACAATTATACAAGTTAGGTCCAGATGAAGTCCTACGCAGATGTGTGATGCCGCATGAAAAAGAGGCCATTATCAGAGAAGCACATTCTGGTACCGCAGGAGGTCATTTCGCAGGAAAGCCGACTGCGCAGAAAATCCTAACCACAGGATTATGGTGGCCTACTTTACATAAGGATACTAAGGAATTTTGCCGATGCTGCGATATCTTCCAGAGGGTAAGAAAACCTTCACGATGAGATGAAATGCCGCTGCGACCACAGGTTACACTACACGCATTTGACAAGTGGGCTATAGAATTTGTGGGTCCTATCAACCCACCGGGAAAATGAACTGGTGCGAGATATATTATCACTGGAATAGAGTACCTCACCAGGTGGGCAGAGGCCAAAGCAGTAAGAAATTGTGATGCTGCTACAGCCGCACAGTTCCTTTTTGAAAACATCATCACTAGATTTGGATGTCCAGTAATTTTGATGAGCGATCAAGGTACACACTTCTTGAACCGCACCATTGAGGCTGTGACGGAAGAATTCTAGATATAGCACCATAAGAGCACTCCCTACCACCCACAAGCTAATGGTACGGTGGAGGATTTTAACAAGATTTTAGAAAATGCTCTTACTAAGATCTGCAACATCCAAAGGAATGATTGGGACCTCAGAGTTAACACTGTATTATGGGCGTATAGGACTACATGCAAGAAACTTACAGGACACACACCTTTCAGCTTGGTGTATGGACAGGAGGCTGTTATGCCTATGGAGTATATTCTTCCTAGTTTAAGAATTTCTCAGATCACTGGGATGGCTGATACAGACACGGTGCATGAAAGGCTAGCGTAGCTGCTTGCCTTAGAGGAAGACAGATTCATCGCCGGATTCCATCAGAAAGTGCAGAAGGCATGAGAAAAAGCTTGGCATGACAGACACATTAAGAGTAAGACTCTTCAGATCGGAGACCTAGTAGTCCTCTATGACAGTAAATTTATTAAGTTTCTAGAGAAATTCAAGACGCATTGGTTGGGGCCATATCAGATACAACAAGTTACAGAGGGAGGAGCCGTTCAGCTCAGCAAACTGAATGGGGAGCTTCTTCCCACGTTGATCAATGGCAGTAGGCTTAAGCTCTATAGTGACATCCACTACACCTCTTAGCCCTAACTCAGAGTCGCAAGTGGTGCAGATGTCCAGTGTAGTTGAAAGGAGGCATTGCACCGGGAATTAGTCTACATCGGGAGGTATTCTAAGTATAAGGAATCGCATAAGGACGGTTCATTTTGCACAAGTCAAGCTATGAAAGAGATCAAAAAAAAAAATGTAAGTTGTTTGAGCGGGTGATGCGGTGTTTCATCGCAACAATGCGATGTTTCTCTGTGCCACGTAGGAACTTTCTAGAAAAGACAGAGGGCTAGTCAAGTCACCTTCTGACAGGTAGTTAATAAAGAAAAGATCGGTATACCTTACCATAGATTTGGCAACGACATAATCAATTTTTCCAGATTTAGTAAATCTTCGACGAGATCGGTGCCTGCACACAGGTTTCGAGGGAAATTTGATCGGATTTCCGCATTTAATGAGGATCGGGCTAACGGGTGTGGTCTTGTCCAGGCATCAATATGACCAACGAGTTCATCCTAGATGACCGTTGCATCCAGGATTATAGCCTTCAGCATAAAAGCAGAGATCATTCATTCAGGACGGTTACTTTTGCAAGAGACGAGAGCTATAGAGTGCATTGTTAAGTTTCCCCTGTGCAGAGCTAATTTCGTTACAGAGTGCTGTGATTTCCCTATTTCGCAGCCATTGCCTACCCAGAGTATAACACCGAGTGGGTTCTGTCTAAGGAGGAACCCATAGAAGCGATTTTGGAAAGGTTCGAGCGTAGTGGCCTTACAGCTACTATGACGCCGCCACCTAGGGTTATGAAATTAGGAACATCACAAGTCAGACAGCCGCCAAGGATGAGAAGTCAAGCGCATGATGTAGAAGATGTCATCAAAGTCTCTGCTAAAGAGAGAAAGAACACCGAGCCGATCATTGAAGATAAGAAAGCAGAGCAGAGGAATGATGAGAAGAAATCTCCCGTCAGGAAAAAATTAAAAATGAGAAAAAGAAGGCAACGTGAGAAGGAAGATGACCTATCTCATCAGCTAAGAGAAGAACAAGAGGTTCCAAAGGTCAAGAATGAAAATATGCGGAACCCAAGCAGCATGAATACCTAGAGCAAGTGGCTGAAAAGAAAAGTGAAAGGGAAAACAAACAGAACAAGCAGAACTTCAAGATGCAGACAAAGGCTTGTTCTCGGAATGGAATTCCTAGTTTGTATACCTTTTGCATAAGTAGGCTCCAGATTGAATGAAATGTTTGAGAAGGCTGGAAGATACAGATTTTCCTTGTGATAAAAGTTCTAACCCAGATAAAGAGTAAAGGATATCTGTGGAAGACTTCTCAAAACCTGAAGATCCTTAAAAGGTCTCACAAGCGACGAGAGCGAGACCATGACAATGAGGGAAGGAAAGATAAGAGAGCCCAACAAACTAAGTTACAAAAACTATGGAGAGCGTGTCGCAGCTATGGAGAACGAAGTTGTAGGACTTTGGGACACATTTCAAAAGACTTCGTAGGAAGCCAAGGAGAAGCTGTATCAGGAGAAGCCCACTGGTAGCGGCTCGAGGAAGAGCCACAAGTAAGTGTTAGGGGACTGTTGGAGTAGGGTCCCGCAGCTACAGGAGAAGCTTCCATTTTGGTGGATAGACAGTTTTGGCAAAGGTAGAAGAGATAAGGTAAAGATACAACACCATAGCATGTTTCTAGCTGCAGAGCAGAGCTGGAAACTATGACTATTGGGGCAGAGAAGTCAAAGAAGACGTCAGTACCTGAGCGGCCGAGAAGACAGAGCTCACCCACTGCATTGAAGGCAGTGGTGAAGACAGGAGGGCTCAGATACCCTCATAAAGGAAAAGGAGCAACGAGGCCGAGGTATTGAAGATGAAGGACAGAAGAAGGGAAGCGGTGCACAATACCCATGGTCAGCGCTGGGAAGCATGGAAAACTGTAGAGAGCAGTGGTGTGACGAAAAATGGCTACCCCAAGTACAGATATGCCGACTGTCACTAGTTAGGGTTTTTTGGTTACTGTTGGGATAGGCCCACAGTGTTGTAATGGCGAGACCTTCGGGTCGCCTATTAAGGAATGTATTTTGTATTGTAAAAGGGTCGGTTGGGTAGTTAGACAAGCATACACTTAGACAGTTATATTATAGAAGTTGAGCTCTGGTTCTGTATTCAGTCTATAGTATCTTACTGTAACCAGAAGCTAGCTCATCGAGCATGTATGTAACAATCTGCAGGGATTGATAGAGAGAGAGAGAGAGAGAATATTGTAAGAAGGCAATATAGAGATAGAAAAGAGATCTAAGAGAGAAGGGCTTCAGGCTGTGTACGGAGTTACCCAGAAGATCTCGAGCTGCATATGCGGTGCAACAGAACTGTGTACTCTCTCAAGATATAATAAAACACAGTTCTGTGGACGTAGCTTCTACCTTGGAAGTGAACCACGTAAAATCAGAGTGTTATGTGATTGATTCATGTGATTGTATTTACATGTTGTATCTGTCACTCATTACATAAACTTTTCTTATAGTTTAATGTATGTATGTGTTATTCAGTTCATAGCATTATAGAGGGATAAATGCAGGTTGAAGCCTTTAAGTATTCTATATAAGAGTTTGTCTATGTTTCACTTAAGACAGTTAAGAGTCGCAGTGTAAAGCAGCCTTGTATGTTGAGTCCTGTAAGTCAAACACAAGTAACGCTAGGTACGCTGAGCCACAGTGGTAGGATATTGCAGGGAGGTGATATCACACCATCAGAGGAGCTGTGGTGCGTGATACTGCAGGTTAAGGATGAAGCATAGGAGAGAGTTACGTGTTGCCCAGGACGCGGCGATGCGATAAGGGCTAGAGTCATCGCAAGTAAGAGGAAACTAAGCATCACAGAAAGAGACCTCGCGGGTTGAGAAGAGTTGCGAGACACACATAGGATGCTACAGAACCTGGTCAAAGACACTTGAGTCTTTGGCCAACCTATTAGAATCACTTTGGGTGAGACTTTAGGCCGCTCCGCGGTCTGTCGCTGAAAGGGCCAGTGAGCTAGGGGTGTTGTTGGTACATTATAGTAAACCTGGGTTTGCCCATAGCGACCAACATCGAGTTGATCCATCCTCATCATTACTAAAGAAAACATGGTCATCATGACCAGATTAATCATTAACGACTCAAATCTGCCAATGATCTTGTTAAGGCAACGGTCGGATCAACCATAAATGCATGTCACTTAAACAAGCATCGCTAGTTATATGCTTTTAACTGTCTTCATTTATTGCTGATTTGACTAAGTCATGGGCCTGCAGCTATCGCGACCTATCATTCGAAGTGTGTGACTGACTCCTATTCTTGTGCAACCTCTTATGCTTGGCATTACCTTCTTCTTTCTATCTATCCCTCCTATTTTTTTTTCATTGTGTAGTGCCTCAAGAATTTCACGGTTTCGACCCTATCCTATAGGGCCTCAGTTAGCTACCATTCACCAGTTTTAGAAGCATTGCTGCATCTAATTACTACAATTGAACTGACCCCCAAAAATAATGGAATTAGAAAGATATGGACCTAGCCAGTGCATCTATAACTTACCTGGATCCTTCATGAACTTGCTGTCATATAAAAGCACCAAATTGCCTTGCTGAAACTACTTGTTCTTTATGTGGCAATCATGCCAAGCCTTCTATTGATCCCTGTCAATGCGCTGATGAAACCCTACAACGAAGCGGTCCTCTTCGAGCTGTATCAACTGTGCCACATGCTCCTTTAACACTGCTTCATCATCCATGCCCGTGGCTGCTGCAATGCACTGTTTGGGAATAATGTACTCCATAGACATCACTGCCTCTTGCCCATACACCAATTTGAACAGTGTCTCTCCCGTCAATATGTTGCAAGTGGTGCAATATGCCCACAATACTGCTGGAATGTTCAAATCCTAGTCATCTTGTTTAGCATTACATACCTTAGTAAGAACATGTTATAAGATCTTGTTGAATGCTTCTACAGTTCCATTTTCCTGTGGATGATATGGGGTACTTTTCTTGTGTTGTATTTGCAATTCCTCTGTCAGGGTGCATACTGTGTGGTTGATTAAGTGTCTACCCTGGTCACTCATCAATATCCTTGGGCATCCAAAATGTGTGACAATATTATCAAATAGGGACCTTGCTGTTGTCACAGTGGTGCAATCCATGCCTGATGTGGCCTCCTCCCACCTCATCAGATAGTCTATTGCTATGATTATACACCGCGCACTAGTTCTCTTCCTAGGTGGGTTGATTGGAACCACAAAATCCATGGCCCATTTATCAAAAGGCTATAAGGTTACTTGCGGCACTAGCTGCATCTCATCCCGCTGCGACAGTTTTCTAATGCGTTGACACACATCGCAGGTTCGTGCGTAATCCATCACATCATTATGTAAAGTGGGCCACCAGAGCCCTACGTGAGCACCTTTCTTGCAATAACATGACCGCTGTAGTGACCTCGAGGGACTCCCGCATGTGCTTCTACCAAAATATGCCTGTGTTCACACGGTAGGACACATGGACTTAAAATTTCATCTGGTCCAAGCTTATATAGGTGTCCAACAATCAACTGGAAATCAAAAGATTTAACCACCAACTGCTTCTTCTGACTTGTTGAAAATTCCTCCAGTGCTATTCCTGTCACCAAAAATTGGATTATTTGAGCATAGTAGTCATCTTCCATGTTGACTCTGAACAACTACACATCAAGAAACCTTTCATCAATATTGGTGGGCTCCTTGCCTGTCTCAATTCAGGACAAATAATTAGGGCCAACATTCAAGCGACCCGGCTTCACAATTATTTCAAAACCAAACTCCTAAAAGAGAAGTAGCCAATGACATATCTTCCTCCCTAGCACACGGGGACTTCACTTAGTGAACTTGTCACATAGCACGTGCGATCATGGGATATTAAAGAATACCCTTAATTTCCAGATATATTGACCCAAAATCTTTTTGTTGAAACCACCTCCCAATACTTAAAACCTCCACCCCACCCATTTTTATACCTCAATCCTTATAAACCACCCTACCCACCCCCACCTTAAACCCCTCATCCCCCCCAATACCTGCAATATATTGGTTCAATTTTTTATAATTTTAAAACCCACAATATGAACTAACGTGATAGGATATTTTTCAACAAGTGAAGCCCCCGTGCCCCAACATAGGCTTATTGACTAGGTACTTCAAAGTAGAATGGTCTGTAAACATCTTGAAGTGATCGCCTAAGAGGTACTGCCTAAATTTTTGTAGCACATATACCATCTGTAGACCTTCTCTCTCTATGGTTGTATACTTTTTCTCAACAAATGACAACTTCCAACTAGTGAAAGCAATCAGTTGATCAAGATCTCCTTCCCCTGGCTGTGTGAGAACTACTCCTAACACAATAGATGATGCATTGACATGGACATGGAATTCCTTGTTCTAGTATGGGAACACAAGTATTGGTGCCGAAGCCATCTTTTCCTTCAGTGTGTCAAAGCTTCCTTGACATTCTTGACTCCATATGAATGCAACATCTTTCTTCAACAGTTTCTTCATAGGGGCAATAATCGCAACATACCCTCTGATGAATTTGTGATAATACCCAGTGTGCCCCAGTGTCACCCTAAGCATATTCACATTCGTCGGTGGTGGAAAGATCAAAATGATCGCTATCTCCGCAGGGTCAACCAACAATCCTTGCTTGAAAACAATGTGACCCAACAACATTGTAAAGGGTGCATAGAAAATACACTTATTTGAGTTCAGCACAATCTGATTCTGCCAACACCTTTCTAGCATCAATCACAGGTTTTCCATATGATCCCTAATCAAACCATACATTGTCCAATCATCCAAATAAACTTGTAGGAACTTCTAAATGAAATATTTGAATGCAGCAACAACAACTCGAGAAAATATCGCAGGTGCATTCTTCAATCCAAAAAGCATTACTATGTACTGGAAACAACCCCATTTAGTAACAAACATTGTTTTATGCCGATCCTCCTTTGCGATCCTAGTCTGGTGATAACTATAAAATCCATATGTAAAAGAGTACATCTCCTGACCTCCTACTCCTTCGAGTACTTCATCTGTGAAATGTGTCGAAAATGGATCATGCATACATGCATCATTCAATTTTCTTAGGTCGACACAGATTCAAACTTCACCATTTTTCTTGTCTTAGAACACCATAGGACTAATCCATTCTGATTCTTCCAATGGCTCAATGATTCCAACATCCAACATCTGGTCGAGCTTAGCATTGACTCTCTCTTTGTATCATGGATTCAGATGATATGGTCTCTGTCTTACTAATTTTTCATCTGGATTTAGTGGGATTTTCATCTCCCCTAAATCACCCAATATCCCCTTCATTTCCATGAACTTCATCGAAAATAGATATTGAAATTCATGCAAGAGATCCGTAATCTTTTCCATGGTCTCTTCATCCTAGTAATCTCCAACACTGGCAAATTTTGGGTTTTCCTCCATCCCAATGTTAACTTTTCTAATCTTTAGCAATTGATTCATAGGATCGGTCAGGAATTCTAGTGCTGCGACATCCCTACTCCCTTCTATTTCTGGAATATTGATATTCCGTAGCTCATCGTCATCCTTAGGTCTGCTAGACACATTGTAACATTCCATCATCGGCTGCATGTGGAAATGCGCATGTGCATCAACTGCATATGTGAATGTTACTACCTTTAATACCACGTCCTGGATGATCTAAAGTGCATTGTGGACATCAGGATTGAAATTCGTGAAACTAAAGGTATGAGAAAAGCAAACCGTGAGCTCCTCCCAAGTGGTTATTTCTCTGTGCAAATCTACTAATATATACCACGACCTTGGAATTTTGTCCAAGGTTTGAACAAAGGCATGGACCCATTCATCCTTTGGTCATGATGCCCACAAAGTATGACATTCCATCAAGTGACCACTGGGGTTAGTTCGCCCATCATACTTCCCAGTGTGATATACTTTTGTGTTGCGAAAACGAACTATCATCAACCGTCGACACTTCGCCCATCTATTAATAATTTTCTTATAATTCACCCACCAATGTGTTGGAGTGGATTTCAATGCTTCCTCCAGCAGAAACAATTACTGAGGTTCATATACCTTTTCTTCATACTCCATGAGGAATGCAGACAACTCAGGTAGTCCCTCATATATTGGTAATTCAACATTCTCAGTCGCAACATGACACCGTGATTGTGTAACTAAACCACACTTCCTCAATTATACCTTGTGCATGCGATTTTTCCAGTTTTCTAATGCATCATCAGAATCAGAAGACGCAGAGCTAGTGTTGTGCCAGCCAAGTTCCTTGTCAGCAGTCAGGTGGATATAATCTATTGAGATGTTTTAAGCATGATCCCATCCTCAAACAACTTCATCTTTCACTGGTTCAATATACCTCCACCCTTTTTTGGGATCCATAGAAGCGATGAATCTAATGTCTTGATTCTCAAATGTCATCATCCGCTTCTTCAAGTTAATTACTGCCATACTGTCATTGGCCCATCCAATCCCCAGTAATATGGGATAGGATCCTCCACCATCGACAACTTCAATCACATTGAAATCAGAGTAGGTATTCATACCTTCAACATCTAGGACCAAGTTTAACACACGACCGATTTGTTGTACTTTGGCTTAATTAGCCAATCACAGCTGCACAGGGGACCAACCCAAAGTCGGTCTCCCCATTTTCTGCCAGGTCTACTTCGTAAGAATATTCACATATGATCCTAGGTCCAGAATGGATTAATATACTTCATAGTCTCCAATCTATATGTTCATGCGCATATCTTTGCCCATCTTTTTCTTATGTAAATAGTTCATCATGGAGTCCTTCCGTTCCTTACCTGAGCGGTGCAACAAATTCTCAATCTTAGCCAGAGCATTAGGATCTCTTGCCAATGAAAAGTAAATCTCAAAGAAGTGCTGCAAGGTACCATGCTGCCACGATGGTCCTTCCTCCAGTGAAGAATCAAAAGAAGATGGAATTTTCGTAAACAGGTGACTTACTAGGATTTCTTTCGATCACATATCCGGCTTTAAAGAATGTATCTATTTCAGTTGTGATATCAAACAACGCCTTCTTCTTCCTAGCCAATCAAACCTGTAGGAGGGGCCCATCCTCTCTGGTCGCCGCACCCCTGTGGGTGACAATAAGACATCAACATCCTCCGTTTCGGGTTCTGTTGAGATCGTCGTAACCATTGACCCTTGATTCTAGTTCGTCAGCGGATTCTGGTGCAATGGTGGATTCTGGTTCAATCATGGATTCATAGGTTGAATCACATTCTGATTCTTAAGTGGAATTTGATTCTCATCCTGATTTTGTAACTGATTCTATTTCTGGGTTTGCAACTGAATCTAATTTTGTAACTTCGGAACATTGCCCACCTTCTATCTCGCAATCAATTGTGGACAATTTTCGACAGTATGATCAACTGCGGTGCAGTATATACATGAACATTGCAATTGTGTGAAATCTCTGTGGTAATGTTCAAATACCCCACAATTGTAACATTGGATAGGTCTACGACCTCACCCTCCTTCTCTTCCCTGGAATCCTCCTTGCTACTGGTATTGCGGCTGAGCCAATTGTTGCGGTGGGGGATTCGGCTGCTGCTGAGCATAGTGCACTTACTAAACATACTATGACTTCAATGTATCCATCGACATATGATTATAATGCGGCTGTGGTGTATTCTATGGTATAGGTAGAGATTGTACCACCTGAGGCTGAGACTGTGATTTCTCTACTGCACGATGATATTCACCTTTCACATAGTAGGAGTCATACATCCTTTCCTGAAGCAGGTGATATGCATGATAATCTTTATCTTCATGTCCCACAGATCAACAAAATGAGCAATATAATTTTTTTGGCTTCATCACCATCTTCTGCATGTATCCACATTATTCATGTCGATAACCATAGACTTGGCATATGCGGCACCATGGTACACTGCCACAACTTAATGGGTTCAGTGCCCCAGATAGCAGATAATTTTGGAAGTCAGGGCAAGTATCTTTGGTGTGTCCATCAGCACGACATCGAGTGCACCAAAGATCTTCACGATTCTCTTTCCCCTTCTTAATGTCTTGTAACTTAAGTGTCAAGTTCACCAGCTGCACCTGAATTTGGTTCATGCCAGCTACGCTTTATCCAATAGGTGAAGCCTTTACCTTCATTGCGATCTTCAGAGCCTCTCTCTATGTCATGATCTTCTGCTGCATTAGTGGTTGCCGGATATAAGATACCAACGCTGCGATAAACCATTCTTTGTGTTGAACATTGCTCATGTCGAAACTGACTCTTTCTATTAGTGTCTTAAATCTTTGGTCAAAGTCCTAAACAGTTTCATTAGGAAATTGTTTAATCTCCTTTAACTCGGTAATATACTGCACTTCAGATTTGGGCTTTCTGAATTCTTCAATTAGTCCTTTCCTGACTTCATCCAATTTTTTTGCAGGGGTCCCTGTAGGAACTTCTATGAATTTCATGTACCAATATAGTGCCTGACCCTGAAGATTGGTTTCCAATTGACCCTTCTTGACATCATCATCAGTAGTCTGTCTGATAGCCCATACTGGCTCACATAAAAACTAGTGCTGCTCAGGATCATTGGTCCCGTTTATATGGAACAAATTTAACTTTGTGTCATTTCCCTCCATCCTGGGCCTTCTTCCTATAGACAATGATCTACTACTAGAATGTTGTTGGCATGTCGAGAAAGTCGACGTGGAACTTGTGTTTCTTCCTGAATGTGGAGTATTGCATGGAGGCATGGGTACGTTGTTGCTGGGGTTTGATCTTACTACTATCTTGGACATAGTCTGGGTCTATTCGTTCTCTTTGTCACTGTAGGGTTGCTTCATCTCGTGTGGTCTTCCTTAGTGGTCTTGTGTTTTTATCACAGCAGGACCTTCCCCTGTCCTCTGCCTCTTCTCTTGTTGAAACCTTTCTTCTCCCCTCGTAAGACCACTTTATTCCTCGGCTTCCCTCACAGTCTTGTCAAAACTTGTACCCATCTACCCCTTATCTTCCCATTCGTCTCCCCCCTTTTGTTGCAGTAACCACCGCCTCCACACACCATATTTCTACTACTTGATTTGCAGCTTGAGTATGCCCTTTTCATAGACAAGCATCTTAATTAACAGTTGCAAAGACAATAAGAACCTACCTCATGGTCCGTGTTGATGTATTTGTAACTTTGGAATGTATTCACTTGTATATTTTATATTTTATTTCATTGTACCCCAATGGAGATGTTTGTTCCTTCGATTGAGAGAGTGATTAATCTAATAAAGTCATGTAAAGTCATTGAGGTTAACCCTTCATTGTAAGTCAAGGCAATAGTCCCCATAGTTGAGGGGTAGTAGGGTTATTAGATTCTCCTAGAGAAGTCATCCTTGTAGAGTAAATGTCAAGTGGAAAACAAGTATAAATAGAGAGTGAGACTCTCTATTTGAAATACACACTCACTCAACTGTAACGCATGAGTGAGAGAAGAGGATCTCGCATAAGTGAGAGAGAGAATAGTTGTCGAAGATCATCTTTGTGTTTTTGTGTTTTACTTTTTCTATTGGTTCTCATTCTATCTCTGAGGTTCTCCTTTATGGTTTCCCTGAGGAAAACTCTTTGTATCTCTTGTCTCTTGTGATTATTGCTATGGATGTTATTCTCTCAAATAAGATCCTAGATCATATTGATTAAATGATAAAAATATAACATGGTATCAGAGCTAACTTGAGAAGAAGACACTGTGCAGCTGCAAAAGCTATGGTTGTTATCAGCCAAAATGCCACTTTTCCATCCGACTGTTGACATTCATTATGTCGATACACAAAAGGACAATTAGGATTGAAGTGGCCAAAACACTATAGATGTGCATGACCTTTGATGCATGATCTCTAGACCAGCCTGATATATTTTTATTCTAAGCTTTGGGTTGCACACGTGACTATGTGCATTGCAACTCGTGTGTCACGTGCGACTATGTGCATTGCAACCTGCATGTACCTTGCATACGCGAGTTTCCTTTGAGAAATAAGCATGTCATATGAACCTTGCTTATATCAATACTCACGTGTACCTTAATTCGACATTAAAAAATATAATTCATGATTAGATGAGATTAGTTGGGCCTTAATCCATAACTATCCCAACTATCTCAACCATCCTAACCTTCAAAATCTCTCTATTTACCAATGTATAAATAGAGGCCTTGGGATGGGGCTAATCAATCAATTTTTGAAGAGAAAAGTTATGCTGGTGGTATATCTTCAAATTCTTGGAGCAACAGAGCTCAGAGTCCTCAGTTGTAGAGGAGTCCTTGTGTCAGAAGCTTGGTTGTATTCTCACTTGTTCACTATTTGTTAATAAAGAGAATTCTTCTTCCAATCTGTGTATTGTGTTTTTCTCATGTATATTGGTTAATGAATAATGTTAATTATATTTTTTTCATCTAACCTATGATATATATGTATGAGATATTGCTTGAAGAATTGGCTCTTTGCAGGTGAAGAGAAGCAGCCCTAGAATCTTTGAAGAAGGTTGAAGCGAGGGAAGACCAAGCTTGGATCAACCGTCATAAACCATGTAAGTCAAACTATTTTCCTATTCTCATTTCAATTTATGTAAAAGTTGATTGTCTGCAAGTCTAATAGTAAGTTGGTAACCCTAGACCCTAGGTTACAAGGGTGTATTGTCCTGTACAACAGAACAGGCGACTCCACTGGGGAGTCCAGCCTGCTGTGGGTTCATCCTATAGGTTTCCTTTACCAGTATTTGTTCTGATTTTGATTCTAAGTGTGGTCCCTTTTATCTTGCTTTTGATTTACAGTGTAGTGTTCCCAGAAGTCTCTGCTAGTATTTTTTCTTAAATTTTTTTTTGGAGTGCACGCAGGTTGCTGTTATACACAGTCGCATGTATGGCCTTGTATATGTAGGTTGCTCTATAAGACAATCGCATGTCGTATGTGGGTTTCCCACATACACAATCACGTGTTTCCGTTGGCATGACTCTGTGAGTCTAAAGTCTCGTGCGTCACACCATTTGCTTGTTTTCAAGCCTTTGAGCCTTTTATTTGAATTTCTTTCATTATGTGAAGTGAAGGTGGTCCTCTTTCTTAGTTTATAAGTTCAGTGCTTGTGTCTAGGTCAGTGATCAGGGATTTAGATGCTTTATACTCTGTACTGCATTTTGTGGTGTCAGTTTGTCACTTGTTCTTTTGTGAATCTAGTGGAATTTTTGGGTTCAATAGTTTCTCCAAGTTAGGTTTTTTCCAAGTCTTCTTCCTAATTGGTTGAAGTAGGTCATTTTGGGTCCTTTATACCTCATTTCACTTTTTATATGCTTTGATTATTCGAACTTGCTCAAAATTTGCATTTAGTTGCATTATAGTTTTTGAAGAATTTGAAAAAGTGAAGAAAAACATTTTATACTTTTGCATTTAGTTGCATTTAGTCATTTCTTTTCAGTATTTTTCAAATAAAATTTCAAAAATTATAAAAAGAAGTCTTAGTTTTCTCGCATTTAGTTTCAATTTCATTAGCTTATATTTGCAAAAAGAAAAGAAATTTGGTTTAATTAGTTGCAATTTACTTTGGAATTTGCTTTATACATCATTTTTCCTTTTCTTATCGACTCTATAACACCACAATTTTTCACGCCATTGTTGGGGTGCGCACCTTAACGGTCCTTAAGATGAGTAACTCCGCGGGGTTACGAGAGTTTGTAAGCAGAGTTACGACTCAAAATAGTCTTAGGGGTGTCGGGGTTGAGTCAAAGTCCTCTTTTTGTAATAAACCCATGGTTTAAGTCCAAGGTTTGGGGTGCCCATGGTTTAAGCCCATGGTTTTGTAATAATGTGCTGTATAAATAGGCACTCTTTTAAATAAGTGAGGTTAGGATTTTTGTGTAAGATGAACTGATGCGAAGCTAAGGCTATTTTGTAAGAAAATGTTAAGTCCCAGTTGTGTGCGTGGACGACCTCTGCAGCTGTGTGCGCAAAGGGTTTTTCGGTGATTAAGGAAATCTGCAGCTGTGTGCACAGAGGCCTGCAGTTGTGTGCGTAGCTTTGAGGACTTGAAGGGATCTGCAGCTGAGTGCACAGATCAGAACTGTGGTTGTTGTAGAAAGTTGAATAAAACACAGTTCTGTGGATGTAACCCCTACACTGGGGGTGAACCACGTTATATCTTGTGTCGTGGTCCTATGTGTGGTTTCTGTTGTGTTCTTTCATGCATTAATATCTATATATCTGATAAGTAAAGATCACTGCTAGATAATAACTTCGCTGTGAATTCCTAGTAAAGGGTTGCGCAAGGCACTATTTGTTTATCTAACCGTGAAGCTAAATAAGTGAATGTTAAGCTCTGTGATTTATAGTTATAATCTGTTAAAAGCTAAAGGTACAGTAATATCCCTCTTCTGCTTGTAGAAATCTAGTTCTACGACACCCCATAGCTGTTTCGGGTGAGACTGCAACCTGTTTACAGGTTGTTGCCAAAAGGGCCAACTCTATGGGTCTTTTGTTGGTGCGAAGTTAAAGGTATAAAACCCGGGTCTTCCCTATAGCCCAAAAAATTGGTTCCGTTGCCAGTTGAACTTAGTATCTGCTCAAGAGGGGTTTACGTCGTACCTCGAGGTCTATGTTCTGGAGACCCTCTGTGAAGGAAATCGGTGATTGGATTGATGAGACTTATCTGAAATTCACTGAGCAAGAGAACAAAGATCCGCATCGTAGTGCAAATGACTTTTTACAAAGGTATGTTTTTTGTGATGTTTATGAAATTTTCTTTAATAGTATCCACATAGAGTTGCACCAGTGGTTATCCAGGTTAACCGAGAGAAGGACGAACTTCCAAGAACGTCAGTTTCCTTCTTGGACCCCCGCAAGACTTAATATACTGAAAAGGGTGAATAACGAGATATCCCGTGCTATTGATTTATGGACAACGTGAACCCTTGAAGCATTTGTGACGGAGTTCGCCATCGACACGAGTACTTCCTTTAGTGAAACCGAGCGACAGTTTTTCAAAGGACCAAGGGGTAAGTTTTTGAATTCATTTAGTTTGAGAATTAAAATGCTATTAGTTGAAAAAGGTATATTGTTAATTGAATCAGACTGTTAGATTTAGTATTACTAACTGTTACAGTAGATTTCACCACACTAGGTGAATCACACTTTGTATGTCCTTCCCCTGTCCCGCTGCAGACTCTTCAGACCCAATGGACCACATTTTATCCTTTGATGTATCATTGATCATCCCCAAAACTATATAAACTATGATATATGCAGCTTTTTGCCCGATAACCACGTACATACGTGGGTTTTACCCCTATAGTCGCGTACATCGGGATGTGTGCATAGTCCAAATTATTTTGGAGTTTTCCTTGACATGGATCCGACTCATTCGACTCCTGGCCTTCCATATACCTTGAGATCGCTCGGATTTGACCCTTCATTGTCCCTTGTGAAGCTATATAAGGAACCCCTTGGTACATTAAAGAGGGGGGGAAAGAAGAGAGAATTGAGAGTACCAAAACTATAGTCCATTGTTGCCAGAACTTATGCTTGAGTCTGCATCCCTTTGTCCCTTGGAGCACTGTTGTGTTCTTCCCAAGCTTGCCTTTTGCTAGTAAGCTTGCTATCGGAGTGATGGAGGATTGAGGTGGTGGAGGCCCAAGTGGGGGATTTAGTTTCTCCAGTTCGCAGACGTGCCGTCGGAGGTTGTCACTTGTAATCTCTGATTCATATTAATAGAAATATCTTTTCCTGTCCAGTAATGTGTATTTGAATGAATATTGTATCCATTGGAATATGTCAAATGATTTTACATTATTGACTATATATGCTAGAATAGATCTAACACCATGAAATATAGTATGCTTGTATTGTTTACTTGTTGTTGAGGACGTGCTATAACAATTCAAGCTGAAGCTTGGAAAGATCAATGGGGATCTACTTCAACTGTCCGAAATAAGGTATGAGGTTAGATCCTTTAGTGTTAGATGTTTTTATTTCTATTGCATATTGGGAAAGATTGATTTCTGGAGTCTAGCTGTCGATTGTGGTACCCCAAGCCATAGGAATTTCTCTCCATAACAGAATTGGCGACTCCGCTGGGTATGTCCCTTGTTTTTATTTGGGGTTGGGGGCACAATGGGCTTGATATTATTGATTTGCTCTCTATTTCTCTCTGTTTCTGTGTCGCATGTTATAGTATGTTTGTCCATTGACACTCCCCTTTATTGGTTTGGCCTTGACCTTCTTTTTACCACTGCCTTCTCTGTATACGTGGGTTTTTGGCCAACAGTCGCGTGTATACGCGGGTTTTTGGTCAAAAGTCACGTGCATACGCAGCTGTTCTTTATACAGTCGCGTACATCCTCCCTTTTGGTGAGTCTGATGTTGTGGGAAGTTGCTGGGTGGGTTGTGAGTGTGGTTGGGTCTTCCTTGGGTCTGAAGTTGTCTGTTGGATGCTTCTTTTGTGACCAGAGACCGTTCGTGCTTATCTCAGGTATTACGTCTACACTGGCATATAGGTTATGTTCACCACCGTTTGCATTTTGCATGACCTTATGACCATGTCACTATATCCTTAGGTACGAACCCACTCTATTATGTCATGGAACCTTCTTGCTGCTATAGAAGTGGCATGATATGAGTGGTAGAGCCTCACCTTACATGGGTACCCTAGTTAGCGCCTTATTTTCATTTGGTGCCCATGCCTATGTTTCCCCTTTAGGGTGTGGGAGTCCGTTGTATAGTATTGCCATGACATTTAGCAAGAGCCTCATACTCCTCTTGATCTTATGCTGGCCATGACCCCCCGGACTCCCCTTGTATCAAGTTGTGGATGCATTATCATGAGCTTTGCCTGTCTTATTGAGCTTTATGCCGGCTCCCCTGACATTGCGTTTTAGACATATAGCCCGCGCTTTTCTCATGTCTAGCCATGCAGAGCCTTTATTTATATCTTTCGCAGCTTGATTCACTTTTTACCGGGAGGGGATTTTCCCCCGAGTGTCGATATCTTACACATGTATCCTTGCATTGAGCATAGGTATGTTCCACTGCTTGGAACTAGTTTGTTTGCCCTAAATGACACTCGTCTCCTCCTAGTTTGTAACTATAAAGCTAGTTTATTCTTTTTTCAAGATTTTCAAATAACTGAAAAAGACCAAAAAAATCAAAAAACCAAAAATCCGGACAAGAAAAGATATTATCTTTGGCAGCTGTCGAGTCGTGTCGCCTTCAAACAGAGCACTGTATATCACATCCATTGGTTGGGTTATAGTTTGACTTAGGAGCTGTACTCGTTATCTGAGTTTTATCTCCACCGACTGGTTAAGCTTCCAGTCCCTATGGAGCCTCTATTGATGCCTCCTGCATCATAGAGATGTCCCAGTTTGTATATCAATTCTATGCTACCTTCATTCAGTCACCATACGTCGTTATGCTCTTGTTCGAAGGAAGTTGAAACCTGAGTCGGCCATTCCTCGGTTATCTTGACTTTGCATGTCGGCCATTCTTGGTACAGTTACTAGTTCGTGCACCTTATGATCGAGTCCTTCCACATTATACATCTTTGCTCAGTACCTCGTGTTGGATGATGGGGGATGACCTAATTCCCTCCTTCCATTGGATTTCATCCCATCGACTTCAGATCATTTATTCTGGGATTGGAATCTAGAGTCATTTTGAGTGCCTTGATGCTTGCAGTCATCAGTGGCAGGTTCTCTCACCATCGACAGTTTTGGGAATACATCAATGTCCCTTGATCGATGGATTCTCTCAAGTGTTCAACCTCAACACATTTATTCACACTTGTTAGTTTGCACTCTAGTACCTTGATTCCCATTTTCATTATTGGTGGGTGATCTCGCGTCTGTTAACGGTATACATCAATGACTGGTAATCAGACGATGGACTACTATGTTCGACCTCGACACCTCTATTTGCATAGTAGGACATGTACTCGTAACGGTGTGTGTAGAATACCTTCCAGATTGGTGGCATCCACTATATGCTACCTCCTTGATCATGCCAGTGTTCATGAGATTTCAGCTCTCGTGACTTGTTCCAGTATATGTCAGACATTTCTAGCCACTATGGAGATCTTGATCTGTTATATATCTTCAGCCTGTGTGGAGATCATGGTCCTTTGTATATCTTCATCATGGAGATTCTGATCTATGTATATTGTACGTGGCGATGACCACATCTATGTGTTATCATTTTTCATGCCTATTCATGGCCATTGTACTCTTATGTATCCGGGACTGCTATATGTATTCGCAGTTATATGTAGAGTTGTATTATGGTATTATGCTGATTGGGTGGATGGTATTCCATTTGGGTACCTTCATCACTTCACTTCTTGGATGGACTTATAATGTATTTCAGCCATCATATATCCCCTCTTATCTCATACATTAGGGGGCATCTGTTATAGCGGATTTCACCACACTAGGTGAATCACACTTTGTATGGCCTTCCCCTGTCCCGCTGCAGACTCTTCAGACCCAATGGACCACATTTTATCCTTTGATGTATCATTGATCATCCCCAAAACTATATAAACTATGATATACGCAGCTTTTTGCCCGATAACCACGTACATACGTGGGTTTTACCCCTATAGTCGCATACATCGGGATGTGTGCATAGTCCAAATTCTTTTGGAGTTTTCCTTGACATGGATCCGACTCATTCGACTCCTGGCCTTCCATATACCTTGAGATCGCTTGGATTCGACCCTTCATTGTCCCTTGTGAAGCTATATAAGGAACCCCTTGGTACATTAAAGAGGGGGGGAAAGAAGAGAGAATTGAGAGTACCGAAACTATAGTCCATTGTTGCCAGAATTTATGCTTGAGTCTGCATCCCTTTGTCCCTTAGAGCACTGTTGTGTTCTTCCCAAGCTTTCCTTTTGCTAGTAAGCTTGCTATTGGAGTGATGGAGGATTGAGGTGGTGGAGGCCCAAGTGGGGGATTCAGTTTCTCCGGTTCGCAGACATGCCGTTGGAGGTTGTCACTTGTAATCTCTGATTCATATTAATAGAAATATCTTTTCCTGTCCAGTAATGTGTATTTGAATGAATATTGTATCCATTGGAATATGTCAAATTCTTTTACATTATTGACTATATATGCTAGAATAGATCTAACACCATGAAATATAGTATGCTTGTATTGTTTACTTGTTGTTGAGGACGTGCTATAACAATTCAAGCTGAATCTTGGAAAGCTCAATGGGGATCTACTTCAACCGTCTGGAATAAGGTACGAGGTTCGATCCTTTAGTGTTAGATGTTTTTATTTCTATTGCATATTGGGAAAGATTGATTTCTGGAGTCTAGCTGTCTATTGTGGTACCCCAAGCCATAGGAATTTCTCTCCGTAACACTAACATATGGTTGCAAGTGAAAATACCTTCAATGAGCAAAGTGGTTTGCTGTGAAGTGGAAAAAGGTACAAGAGAGATTTGGGATCCTATTCCTAGGGTCAGCATACCAAGTATTCCCCTGTCAATCCCGCTGATTCAGAACCTGAAGAAACACCTTCTGTTAGAAACCCTCCTGTAACCCCGCAGCGAAGACCCACTACCCTTGAGAACCCATCGCAATCTGGAAGTCGCCCTAGCCCAAGTATTCCTGTCATAGGTTAGTCTACCCCAGTGAGTTCCCCACCACCTACTTCCAGTCCCCCTCCCAAACCCCCTAGATCCACTATGGCCCACATGCATGATGACATTAAGCTACCTGTTTTCAAAGGAACTGGATCAAAGGATCCAGATCAGTTCTGGTTTTTATGTGAAGCGGTATGGACTGCTAAGAGCATCACAGATCAAGATACAAAAAGAGCGTAGATGGTTACTTCTTTCCGAGACCATGCCCTGACCTGTTTCATGAACTTTTCCAGCACTCAGAACCATGCGTTGGCTAATATAAAAGCAGCAATGATAAAGGAATTCAAGAAGCCGAAATCCGAGTCGCAGTGTATCACTGAACTGAAAGAGATTCAGCAAAGGCATGGAGAATCAGTGTGGGACTTTGATCAAAGATTCAAAGTTCTGCTAGACCAAGTCAGTTTCCCCATTGGACCCACACAGCACAAGGAATGGTTTATTGCAGTGTCGCTACCGCATATCAGAACTCCACTAATGCAACAGAAGGTTGCTGACCAGCAGGAGGCTTTGGAAATCGCGATGAAGCTTGAAATCGCTCTTGTTGAAGATAACTCTGGTATCGATCAAATCCAAGCACAGTTGGCAGTGATGGATCTGGAGCTGCACGATATGAAGAAAGGAAAACTCGGTCATGAAGAGGTTTGGTGCACACAATGTCGGACATAAGGTCATGACAAGGAACAATGTCCTGTGGTAAGAAATTACCTGAATACTGGTGCACCAAACCTGTTCAACCCTACTGTTCTATATTGTGAGATCTGTCGGACAACTGGCCAGCATCGACCTGAGAATTGCTATCTGCTACAGAGGTATGTGCAAGCCCCCAAGAACCCTTACTGCAAATTCTATAAGTCCGTAGGACATAATGAACATGAGTGTCGCAGTTATGACCTCATGAGAGAACACACCTATGATGCCTATCGGGTACAAAATGAGGGATAGAGTAATGATGGCTATGGCTATCGCATTGGTGCATCAGGTAGAGGTGGTTTTGGAGGCCGTGGTCATGGTGGCATGGCTGGCAGAGGTCGTGGTCAGGTGGTGTGTTATAACTGCAACCAGGCCAGACATCTGGCTCACGACTGTTGGAACCCGACTACGACATGTCGGTATTGCCAAGCAGTAGATCATGTAATCGAGCAATGCCTGCAGTTGATAGCTAAGATTCAGGAAATAAATAGTGCCCCTACTCAGAATCTTCATATGATTTCCATCAAGCAAAGACCTTCCCCAGCCATTAATGTTGTTACCAGAAGTGGAGCTACGACGCATATACAGCCTGCTGAGAAACAACCTAACGAGGCTTGGGTTCGTAAGGCCCCAGCGAAAGTCCCTACCTTTGATATTGAAAAAGAAAAGGAGACATTCATAGAAGCCAAGAAAGATTTTGTGGATTCTAGCACAGTAGTAGCACCTGCGCAGCCACATCAGCAGCAGTCGCAGCCGCAAGAAGCTTCGACGGATAAAGTAAGTACATTGTCCTCCTTTTTACAGAGTTGTCTGAAACTTTTAAGAAATCAGAATGCTTTAAGTGAGTTGCAGAAAGTTATTTCTTCCTGCAAACCTCAGCAAGGTTCTGGTCAGGCAAAAGCTGTTCATAGAGTCAGAAGAACTGGTAGAGAAATGAGGTTGAATGCTCAGATAGGAGAGTATGAGATGACTGATGTGATCTTGGACTTAGGGTTAGAAGTCAATGTCCTAACCAAGCAGACCTGGGAACAAATGGGAAAACCTACCCTTGATTAGTCCCCTATACAGTTGAGATTAGCCAATTAGCAGAAGATTGTGCCCTTAGGACGATTTCCTAATGTTCCAGTAGATATTGATGGAGTCTATATTGCAGCTGATTTTGAAGTTATTAAGATCATTGCCGATAGCAACCCCTATCCAGCCTTGCTAGGTATTGAGTGGGCACTAGACAACGATGTAGTCATTAACCTTAAGAAGAGACAAATGATTTTCGAAGGGAAAGAGTTGCGAGTCATCGTACCACTGGATCCCTCACAAGGAGCAAGATACATAGAACCACTCAGAAACGAAGATTAGGATGTTCTGGAGCACATCTATAACATCACAATGAAGGAAGAAGATTATATTGACCCCAGTGCCGAGGGTATTATGAATTGGCAGTGTGACAACTCCTGTATGACAGACTCAGATGATGGTTTAGAGAACTGGCAGAACCGATTGTATGAGCTCCATGGACACAGATGTGCCAGAATTACCAAGTCTCTTAGATGGCTTACAAGAGCCTTAAGCATTTTTGATGGTTCAACAGACCTAGAAGAGTTTAGTGCACCATTCTCAGAATAGATACCAGATTCACAGACACGGGAGACTCTGGATTCAACATTCCATGCCACCGCAGCAAGATGGAGGGATAACCATAAGAAGTACATTCCTAGTTGGGAAGCTTGTCAGAAATCTCTTCGCCTAAGATTTGTGGATCAGCTCCAGGAGGTGCGCAGCAGGTTCGATGGGAAGAGTGGACTGCAGGAACACTTGGAGCACTATTACGAAGCATGGAAACATGTACCTTGATGGGCACATAGGCTTGTACATATCCAGGCACCTGTAGCAAAGAATTGGTATACAGAGGTCGGGCCTTGGCATGCTAATAGATCTGGTGACAAAGAAATCACCAAGTACCAACTTGCGGGATTGAAGCTCACAGTTGGGTCGCAGAATTTGTCAAGATGTGACGAAGGTCAATATGGTGTCGATGGTCCTTATTGTGACGCAGCTGCAGACCTAGCTGCGCTGTAGCCTAAAAGCCAACCATTGGAACACTGTTGATTTGGCGGCGCCGGTACTTTAATTGCCTTAATTGTCTGTCCTAATGATATCTGCCGAAATCTAGTACCGTGGCAACAGGACCTCTGTCAGGTTTGGCGCCTTCAATGTACATTTATGGTAGATTTGGTCGATGGATTGTATATGAAGACACCCGGGCATGGGGAAATCGCATTCCGCATTTCCTTGAGTTTCACAATTGAACCCATGTCAGCTGATCGTGAACTCCAGGACCTATTGAGAGAATTTGAACAGACGGGTCTGCAGAACATTTTCATTCCCCCACCGGAGCCTGCAGCCCGTGAAGAGACTCTACCAGCATCGACCCCGCCAATGCAGACATGATCTGCCAGGAAATAGTTTAAGCTTGAAGTTCATTCTAAGTGGAATGAAGACAGACATAAGCAATCAGGGAAAACATTGGAGGATCCTAGGATGAATCCGCCTGGCTCAGCAGAGATCCCACTTGAAGGGGATGAGGACATTGCCCCGTAGTGACCACCATATCTTCAACCTATTCAACCAGGAGTTAAACCGTCTCGATGAAGCGCTAAGTTCACTATATGCACCCCTTCGCTGCCACCGGGTGTGCATCTAGTCAAAATGATGTCAGGGAAAATAGACCGGCTTAAGTATGCCGACCATGACACGAATGATCATGGGAAGTTTCCACAGTTCGCACCAGCCCAATACTTACACTTTGTTAAATATCAAGAGACTGGGGAGACCTTATTGGAAGTAAAACAGTGGGCTGCTAGCTTGGATCTAGCTAGTTTGCTGAAGATGCTCGATGTTCCCCATTTTGGTCGCAGCACACAGGTCACCATCATGGTCAAGCAGCTATTGGCGTTAGTACATGACGGCTACCTATGGATTCGGGACAAGAAAATTCTTATTAATGGTGAGCTCATTCATAGGATCACAGGCTTACCAATGGCAGGGCCTGATCCGGGGACAAAATTTCCCTCAAAGCACGAAGATACGAAGCTCGCACAAAGCATGAAGGAGCACTTTGGCCTGACGAAGGGGAAATGCTGGTATCACACTTCCGTGATTCAAGAGCAGAACATTCGCTTCGTAGATGATCTCTTATCATGCAAAATTATGCAGAAATGTAGACCAATTGAAGTGCCTACCCCGGTCATCAGAATTGCTATCAATTGCGCAGAAGGCTACAGCTACAACTGGGTAGCGTATCTTGTGAAGGAATTCCTTGAAGACGCTCGCGACGCGCAGGAGAAAGGTAGGCCCTTCCACTACTCATGGTTGATTGTCCTCATCACACTGGTAGGATGGCAAGAACCTACTGAAGCACAGTTTGCTGCTGTACCAATGCACATGCCTGGCACAGCCAGGTACGCATCGCTGTGGGTTTCACAGGATAAAACACACCAACAAATGACAAACTATGTATTTTCCTTTTATATGATGAGTATCTCGTATGAGATTATAAAAACCCCGCAGCTCAGTAATGAGTTGTTCTCTCAGTATGATGGAGCGGTCAATTTTAGGGCTGATATGCGCCATATTTTTATCCAGGCTTGCACAGATAAGAAGCATCAATGGTTTCAGTTGCCATATGTAGTGACTAAATATGACATCCTCATGGTAGTACAGCAGTGGCCGGAAGAATGGTTAAAAGACGCATGAACAAAACCTAAGATTCCTGTCCCTCCTATCACCGATATGGGCGTAGGCCCCAGTCACACACAGCAGCAAGACCCCCCCGAAGACAGCGACGAACAAACTGAGTCGCAGCAGACTGAAAGCAACTAGGGAGGAGATGGTGGAAATGAAGATGAAGAAGAAGAAGAAGTAGAATCGGTTAAAACTACCTCAGACCCTAATAGGCAGCATAAGCGCAAGACACCGGAAGCAGAGGAAGTAAACAAGCTGTAGTCGCGAAAGAAAGCGAAGGCATCAAAGGCTAAGAATATCGATGAAGTGCCCGACTTGACAAGTGAGGAGCTTGATGAGGCTTTGTCAAAGTCCACTGAAGTTCTCACTAAAAAATGGTCAGAGTTTGCAGCTGTGCATCTGGATGCCATCACCGGCGTAGCAAAGCACATCTAAGAGCTTAAGGACTTAGCAGCGAAATCAGTGACTGGCACTGCAGCCAGCAGTACCCCAGTAAGTGCACAGCCAGACCTAAGGCAATGGCCGGCCAGAGATAACAAAGGACAAGTTTCAAGTGCAGCCCTCATATTAACTGATGCAGTGTCTTGTGCGGAGATGAGCATGAAGGTTGGAATAGATTACACTAAAATGTCCATGACAGAGCTACACCTTGTCAGTTAGCAATTACGAAAGAAATCTAGGCACTAGACCAATATTCGCAAATGCAGTTATAAAATGCCATAAGTCAGCAGCAGGGCTTCACAGCGCAGCTAGAGGCAGCATAGCAGAGAAAGAGGGATGCTGAATGTAAGCAGATTACACTAGTCCAAGTTTTGTATGAGGCATGTCAAAGTCTTCCTGACTTCGACGTACAGTTGGTGGAAGAGCCAGAACAAAGATTAGTCAGGCTGAAAGACTACACATAGCAGTCTCACAGTGAAATTGAGAAGCTCAAAGCAGTACATGAGACTCAGATCGCGGAGCTTCAACTGCGTATCCCTCTGGAAACTCCACATGAGGTCAAAGAACAGCGCCACGCAGACATTCAGGCATCGGCAGCGAAAATTTTAGATATTGTGGGTAGTGCAACAAAGCTGCTTGGAGACAGTGTTGAGGCCTGGACCACCCTGCAGGAACATCCAAAAATAGGACAGCTGCAAGAAACCATCAAGCAGTGACAGGCAGAGTTGGATGCCATAAAAACGGAAATTAAGACTCTGCCACCTATGGAGAAAATGCTCAAAGTAAAGCGCAGCAAGGAACTCCAGCAGGAAATTGAGTCGTGCAGGGTGAAAGTAACAGAGTTGGAAAACTCTATACAACCACTTGTCAGTGAGGCTTTGGAATTAAGTACTGCTGTGGATATCCAGTTCAAAATTCTGAAGGAATATGATGCATTCGCACAGGAAAAGGGCAGCGAAGTATCATCCGCAGTACTGCAGGAGTTGGTGGAAAAGGAGAAAGCAGCTGACGACATCATGCACAGTCTCAATACTCAGTTCACCATCCTCGTAAAGAAGCTTCGTTCGCCAGAAGACCAGCAGAGTGTCCCGGGACGGGACACTGGTGAGTCTTAGGGGCCTGTTGGGGTGCGCACCTTAACGGTCCTTAAGATGAGTAACTCCATGGGGTTACGAGAGTTTGTAAGCAGAGTTACGACTCAAAATGGTCTTAGGGGTGTTGGGGTTGAGTCAAAGTCCTCTTTTTGTAATAAACCCATGGTTTAAGTCCAGGGTTTAGTGTTCGGGGTGCCCATGGTTTAAGCCCATGGTTTTTTAATAATGTGCTGTATAAATAGGCACTATTGTAAATAAGTGAGGTTAGGATTTTTGTGTAAGATGAACTGATGCGAAGCTAAGGCTATTTTGTAAGAAAAAGGTTAAGTCCCAGCTGTGTGCATGGATGACCTCTGCAGCTGTGTGCGCAGAGGCCTACAGCTGTGTGGACGGCTTTGAGGACTTGAAGGGATCTGCAGCTGAGTGCGCAGATCATAATTGTGGTTTTTGTAGAAAGTTGAATAAAACACAGTTCTATGGATGTAACCCCTACACCGGGGGTGAACCATGTTATATCTTCTGTCGTGGTCCTGTGTGTGGTTTCTGTTGTGTTCTTTCATGCATTAATACCTATATATCTGATAAGTAAAGATCACTGCTAGATAATAACTTCACTGTGAATTCCCAGTAAAGGGTTGCACAAGGCACTGTTTGTTTATCTAATCGCAAAGCTAAATAAGTGAATGTTAAGCTCTGTGATTTATAGTTATAATCTGTTAAAATCTAAAGGTACAGTAATATCCCTCTTCTGCTTGCAGAAATCTGGTTATGCGGCACTCGATAGCTGTTTCAGGTGAGACTGCAACCTGTTTGCAGGTTGTTGCTGAAAGGGTCAACTCTATGGGTCTTTTGTTGGTGCGAAGTTAAAGGTATAAAACCTGGGTCTGCCCTATAGCCCAACATCCATTTACCTCTGACTAAAAACAACCTTTTAAAATGAACGATATAATTTAAAAATTATCAGTAAGATTTATTTTATAGGCTCCTACACCAACTAGCTTAGGCTAGACTTGTGGAATAGGTAGTTTCAACTCTCCACAAGTGTTTAAATTCAGATGTATTTGGTTAATCAATAGGTAAACCCTCTTATATGTTGATTGTATCTAGGAAGATCCTCTCAAACAGGAGTTAAGCACGAGGCCACGTGGAGGATTGGACTAAGGAGATAACCCTCCGATTCCTTGTCAAAGCGTAGACCAAGGTTTTTGTGCATCTGGGGATTTTTGTTAATACCACCCTTTAGGCCCCGTACAGTGTCGGTGTTTATAGGGTTTCGGGATTTTCTACCCTGCCCATGCGTATGAACCAGGCTTGCAAATGTCCCCCTAGACTATCAGTATAGTTACGATAGCCTTTAGTGTCTGTGACATCTAGGGTTCATACATAGGTACACCAGAAGACTATTTTTGGTTGACCTTGGAAGAGCTTGGAAGGTAACCCCAGTAGAAGGTGTGGGAGAGCAGTGGGTGACTCCTCCGCTTGTGCCTAAGAACATCTATAGGGACGCCAAGTAACTGTCTCTCAGCTTTCTTTTGGAAAGCATATTTTATACCCTTTGTGTTTGTTTTGGATTTAGGAAATTTTGTAGTGATTGCTATGTGGTTTGTTTGTGTTTAGATGACCTTAGGGTGTGTGAAGAGTCAATTTTTCAATCATGGAGGACCAACCTATCATAAGGTCAACAAGGTTGCAAAACCTTCCTTTGTTTACTATAGTGGAGCCTCCACAACCCCCTCAAAGGTAGAGATTAGACACAGATGGTTCTTTCAAACCGGTAGGAATTAGTGAAGTTCCAGGTGAACCAAAACTTAGGAAAAACCCGGTTGATACAACCACAATAGATATAGAAGACTTACAGGATGACGAGTTTGCAAGAAACTTTAATTCACCTCTTATTGACTTAAATGATCCTATGATAATCCAAGTTCATCTATTTAATTCACCTGTGATTGGTGTTCCTGTAAGCAAACTTATGGATAGTGTAGGAGAGATTCCATCTACCCCCATCTCAGCTAATTCGGTTGAAGGAGTGCCACCTCCCTTGGTTGGTACTCCTAGAACAAATATACCTGCTACTCCCTTAACTCCAGCTAGTCGGGTGGTTCAACCATCGACTTCCACAAATGTAGTAGGCACTTCTGGTGGGGTGGTCACTGGGATTCCTAGTGCACCTTTTGCTTCACCCTCTTTTGCATACACTACCCAGAGTGGTCCTGTTGGATTCTCTTCATTTTTCCAGGGTTTCCTATGGAATGGAGGGCACATTACCCCTTCCACTCCCTATGTAGGCCCTACACCTACATATGTGGGGATGCAGTTTGGAAATACCAACTCTTATGGTCAAGGTTTCCAAATGTTGATTTCGGCTCCTTTCATGATCTCTCCCTTCTTGATTTTTAGCGGAGGGATACCTGCTCCTATTTTCTAGACTCTAGTTTCAACTAGAGCGGCTCAAACAACATATACTACACCACACATGAATAATCCACTGGTTTATGGGTGGAATCCTTTTCAAATTAGTCTGACTACTTTGTAGTTGGTAACTGGGGGCAAACCCACCTTTACATTTGGGAACTTGGGGGAAAGTCCTTCTACTTCCCAAGCTCGTACTTTTCAGGCTTCGGTTAGGCCCAAAATTCCTTTCCTAGCAACTTTAAACTTTCCATATTTGTCCAAGTTAATGAATGACCCAGTGAAACATGACACCACGTGGCCACCTGTCCCTACCAAGTTACCCTTGGATATTCCAAAATTCGAGGGAAAAGTGGGTGAAGACCCAAGGGCTCATATCACCACCTTTCACTGGTGGTGCTCTTCCAACTCGCTGAATGATGACACCATTCAGTTGATATTGTTCCAAACTTAACTCTGACCAGTGCCGCAACAAAGTGGTATATCGAATTTCCCTCTGCTGTGTTTGATAGTTTTTGGGACTTAGCCAATGTGTTACTTAACCATTTCCAACTTCTTGTCTGGTATGATGCTGGCATAGAATTATTGTCCACCTTTCGACAGGACAAAGGCACTCACATTTTAGATCATATCCAAGAGTGTTGAAGGTGGAAAAGGCTCATTAAGGCCACTACCCCTCCCAAGTTTTTGTTAGAGTGGTTCCTTAAATCCTTATTACCATATATATCTAAGGATGTATCCACTTCGGGAGTAACTAATAAGGAAGAGGCTATCCTCAGGGCCCAATAGTTAGATTTGATATACTCTCAGTCTGGGATTATATATGAAATCATCCTTAATGCACCGCGGCCAACACATAGTGTCGAGAAACCTAATCCTAGACCCCATGCTGATGGTGTGGTTGGTTTAGTTAAATATACCACTGTAGATTATTTGGCAAAACAAATCCATGAGTTATCTATTAAACAGTCTACAATGGAGGCAGTAAAGGATATCCCCTCATCCCAAAATGCAAACATTTTTTCTCAATCCTCCCGAAAGGGAAATCAACATCCTGGTGGGAAAAAGAAAAAGGGGAAGAAAGGTGAGGGAAACCAAAACAAGCCAAAACCCACAAATAATGCTAATGGGGGGAAAAAAGAGAATAATAAGGTGAAATTTCCCTGTAATTTGTGCCAGGAAGATCACCTGACCCATCAATGCCCTCTTATATATCAATCTTAGAAGTTGATAAAAAATCAACAACCGACTGTCCTAAAGGATCCATTTCCCCAAGGATAGAATGTAGCTTCAGTTTTTAATGTAGCCGGGGGCACTGATAATGCCCTTTACACAAATTATATCAACATGGTTCGACCCAAGACATTACTCTAGAATAGAAACAAGAACTATGAGATGGAGGATCCTGAGAAGGGTAAGTCTATAGGTGAAACTTCTAACCCTCTCACAATCGAGAAACCCTTTGAACCTATGCCTAAGATACTGAAAGGTGTCTTCAAGAAAACATTGCACAATCATAATGCTAGGGATGCAAACAATTACTCTGTAGTTGAAGATTTAGCCCAAACCCCTTGTGCGATGTCTGCTTTGGAGGTGCTACAGAGTTGTCCCACTCATCAAGATGCACTCTTAGCAGCCTTAGGTAGTATGGATTCATCGAGCCTTATGGCGAAGTTTAATTTGTCTGATGTCAAAATTCGCCTGCCGTATCATGTGGCTTTGTCAATAGATGTCATCCATGGTGGAAAAACCATTGGAAGGTCAGTTGTTGATGAATATGCTTCCACATGTGTCATGTATTTGTCTTGTTTGAAGGAACTTGGATCTCCATAGCTATTCCATCAAACACCCTACTTACTGCTTTCGACGGAAGGTCATTTCGTCCACATGGTATCCTACCAGATTTTGAGGTTAAGTTGACAGGGAAGGCAGTGTCTGTTGAAGTAGAGGTGATAGATGCCCCATTGTATTATAAATTTCTTCTAGGGAGAAGTTGGACTTATGCCATGTATGCAATTGTCTTGACCGTTCTTCGAGTGGTAGTGTTTCCGCACGAAGGGAAGTTGGTTACTATTGACCAACTCAGTTTCACTCAGAAGGGCCATATGGAAGCTAATGAGTCCACCGTGCCATTGGTTGATTAGGTCAAACCAGCTTTAGAGAGATTAGGGGCTAGAATTTATTGATCGTTAATGGGCACATTTGATATCCTATCCCTGATAAATTACTTAGGTTCTACTAGTGTAGGGAAGTACTCTATCACAACGGTTGTTGATAGAACAGATCCTTGGGTTCTTCCTTCTTGTTACGAACCTGAAGTGCCCTTATTGGTAGTGGAAGTAGCTTATCAAGCTATCGTTAACACCACTATTGATCCCATTTTAGTTCCTCTTACAGTCTCAGAGGAGCTGGAAGAATCCTATTTGCCTGCTTGGACAGAGAACTCTTTGTATATTAACGATTGCTTAGACATGGTTTTGCGTTCAGATGAAGCCATTTTGGAAGCTATGTGGGAGAGATAATATCTATGAAGATATTCATCATAGATCCTACTTTCTTCTAGAGTTAAGCAGGATTGAAAATCAAGAGTTCCATATGAGACTAGTAGGTGATGTTGATATACCGATCAATCCCTTACCAAGGGAGGGAATATTTTTCGAGGGTAATATGGTAAACATTTCTGTTAATATCCCCATCAACATCTCTGCAAACCCCAAGGTTGTGGAAAATGTATATAATGGTTCTCTCCAGAGGATATTTCTATCTATATGGCCTTATTTAAGGAGTTCCACAACATGTTTTCCTAGTCATATGAGGAGATTCCAGGCATAGATCCATCGATAGTCGAACATGAAATCCAAACCTATCCTACTGCCAAACCAATTTGATAAAAAATTAGACCCGTCAATACGCGTAAAGCAGCAGCCGTTAAGGTTGAAGTGGAAAAGTTGTTGAAAGCTGGTTTTATTTACCTGATTGCTTTGATGGAGTGGGTATCCAATACTGTTCCCGTCGATAAAAATCAAGGGACAATACATGTATGTACTGACTTTCACGATTTAAACAAAGCTTGTCCTAAGGATAACTACCCCACACCATTCATAGATCAAATCATTGATGCTTGTGCGGGGAGTAAGGTTTTTTCATTTATGGATGGTTTCTCTAGGTATAATCAGATTCAAATCAAGCTAGAAGACCAACATAAAATGGATTTCATCTGTCCTTGGGGTACACTTGCATACAAGAAAATGCCTTTTGGATTGAGAAATGTAGGGGCTACCTTTCAATGAGAAATGAGCTTTTCCTTCCATGACATCAAGTCTATCGTTGAACCCTACCTAGATGATCTGTTGATGCATTCTCGTAAGAGGATCGATCATCCAGATCACTTGCATTTAATTTTTGAACGATGCAGGCATTACAAAATATGCTTGAATCCCCAAAAGTATGTTTTCTGTGTCGAGTCAGGTAGGCTTCTTAGGTTCATAGTTTCTAACAAAGGTATTCAGGTGGATTCTTTGAAAGTTGAGGCCATTGTAAATATGCCTCCTCCTCATTCCATCAGGAAACTTCAGAGCTTGTAAGGAAATTATAACTTTCTTCGACATTTTATCATGAATTATGCCAAGATCACCAAAGGTTTCATGTGCCTTTTGAAGTAGGACACCCCATTTGTATGGATGAAACCGCACAACTTGCGTTCAAGGCATTAAAGAAAGCTTTGTTGTCGGCCCCTTTATTGCATCCGCCAGATTACTCTCTTTATTTTATATTGTATATGGCAGCATCCTAGTCAGCCATTGGGGTAGTGCTAGTCTAGGAAGATGATAAGCTCCAAGAGCATGTCGTCTATTATCTTAGCCGTGCTTTAGCTAGCCGTAAACTTAGGTACTCCCACGTTGAAAAGTTGGCTTTAGCAACTGTGTATGCTGTTCAGAGGTTACGTCACTACATCTTACTGAGGACTACAATAGTAGTGGTGGATGTCAATCCTTTCCAATATGTCTTGTCCTGACGCATAGTTGGAGGAAAAATTCAACAAATGGATAGTCATTCTCCAGGAGTTTGACTTGGATTTTCAATTCGCCAAATCGAAAAAATCCTTAGTTTTTGCGTAGCTTATTGTAGAATTTCCAGTTGAAGAAGATGTAGCAATTGAAGAAGAATCATTCCCAAATGAGCACATTTTCTTGATTTCCACCTCTGACCCTTGGTACAGAGATATACTTGTCTATCTCTAGAATCTGAAGTGTCCTGCAACCTTTTTGTGGGAAGAACGACACAAATTACGCTTACATGCAAAAAAAATACCTCATCATCAAGGATACTTTATACCCTAGAGGGGTACACTCTATTTTGCGTCGGTGCCTCGATCACGAAGGGGTCGAGAGTTTCCTAAATGATGCCCATAGCGAAGCGTGTGGGGGTCATTTATCTGAGTTAGCAACGGCCTAGAAAATTTTATGTGCCGGTTATTTCTGACCCACGATCTTTAAAGATTGTGTGGAAGGTGTGAAGTGCTATCATCCTTGTCAGCTTTACACCAGAAATATGTGGTTGCATATTGCTCCACTATTTCCCATCATCGCAGTGGGCCCCTTCAGCAAGTGGGGGATAGATTATGTGACGTGCAACCCAGTTTCACCTGGGGGGCACAAATACATCATTGTCACAGTGGATTATTTTACAAAGTGGGTAGAGGCAATGCCTACCTTCAAGGATGACGGGAAAACCACAATTTTTTTCGTTTTCAACTAGATTATCGTGCATTTCGATATTCCTAAAGAGATTTTCACTTACAATGGTAGTCATTTCCAAAATAGCATGATGACTGAATTGGCTCCTAATGTAGGGTTTAAATAAGAACATTCATCTTCTTTCTACCCGCAAGAAAATGGCCAAGTAGAGGCAATCAATAATACCTTGAAGACTATTCTCAAGCGTACTATCAATGTAGCCTGGTTAAATTAGCACATCATGCTGTATCCCACACTTTGGGCTTATCGAACCTATGTGAAAACTTCCATGGTGTTCTCACCTTTCCAGCTCATTCACGGGGTGGAATCAATAATCCCGGTTGAATTGAAATCCCATATTTAAAAATTTCCATTCATGTGTTACCTAACACGACTGAACTGGAAGAATGTTTGCTACATTTAGAACATCTAAATGAGTAGAGTAGAGATGCATTGACTGCAAACGAGGCTCATAAAATAGGGTGAAAAATCAATATGATAAATTGGTCAAAGCTAGGATTTTTTCTAAAGGGGAACTTGTCTTGATTTGGGACCAGGACAAAGAACCCCTGGGGGCAGGGAAATTCAGGTCTATGTGGTTAGGACCCTATATCATGTCAAAATTTCTAAATAAAGGGGCATATGAATTAACTGATTTTGAAAGGAATAAGCTGCCCGATCCTAGAAATGGGCTCTACCTAAAGAAGTATTATGCTTAGGCTTAACACTTTTTCTTGTATTTTTATTTTTATGTAATTTTATGTACAATAGCTAGCCGGGTTGTGTTCTTATATAATCTATTGGTTGTTACAAATGTCTTCTGAGTGGTTCATAGGTTTTGCAGATGGCGCTAGTCATCACACTTGCAACTTGGCTTCAGTTGCATGGGTTATTTACTCACCCTCAAAACAACTAGTTTCCTCTTGAGGTGCTTTCCTAGGTCCTGCTACCAATAATGTGGCCGAATACATGGCCGTCATTGAGCTTTTATGGGATGCCTTGTCACGTGGCATCACCTAGTTGGAATTTATACTTGATGCTCAACTGGTGGTTTCCCAGCTCAATCGAGCTTATCAGTTGCGAAACCCTATTTTATTACGTCAGTTTTTACAAGTTAGGTTATTGGAAAGAAATTTTGATTTTATTACATTTAATCATATTCCAAGAAATCAAAATTCATTAACTGATGCATATGCGAATTATATCTTAGATTGGCACTTTACACACATTTCATAAAAATACATAACAGATACATTGTAAACACATGTAAATAAACCGACACTATATATATGTGTGTGTGTGTGTGTGTGTGTGGGAATATATGTCCATATAGATAGGTCGAGTTCTTGATCCTCAGATCCAGTCATAACTGTATAAATATACAAAAATTGGATCACAATCCGTAAAATTCCCCTAGATCTAATCTTGACCACCTTCATCATCCTAATCTCCCTGGTCACCCTGATCGTGAGCCTCCTCAAATTCTTCAGCTACAACAGCCTCAACGGCCTCTATGTAGACAAGTACAGCCCTGGATACCCCTCTCACAAGGCGTATCCAGATAGGTGGAATACCGACAACAAGTTCCTGCATGATGGCATGGATCTACTCAATACGAATGGTCGGGACCCTATGGGTAAGCCTGCCTAGCTTACCCTCAAGTACCCTCATCAAACCCTGATATTCTCCTTCCACTAGTCGTACATACATCCTAGGATGTCCTTCAGGGTAGATAGGTCCAATATCTACATTTTCAAACATTAAATGGATTAAAAAATCTTATACATATGTATATATCTTTATGTTAAAACTTCATAAAAATTTGAAAATTTGAAAAAACCAAAATACCTAATGCTCCCCATACTCCTCTAGGAGGGAGGACAAGGTCATTGTCACCTTGAAAGTCCAAACCAACATATGGAAACTGCTCTAGTGCTGGCAGCTGCAGCCCCCACCATAAGTATAAATAATCATTGTACACACTCTGAACTGATCCACTGCCACCCTGGAAGAGGAAAATTTGTCCCAACCTAGTCAGTCTAGGCATATGAGGAGAGAAGGATGGAAGTGGTAACGCAGGGCCTATTGCGGGCTCTCTCTCAAAAAAGAAAGCCACCAATATACTAGAATATCCAAAGTTCTTCCATTAGCCTCTCTTGTAGTCAAAGAGTTTTTTTTCATTATCGAGATTATTCCCAAGCACCAGTCAAACACAGTCCCTTGTAGACACTCTACAACAATCCTCATTTGGTTTCGAGTAGTAAGATGGAGTGATATGATCCTATAACCCTCACTATAGTACTTACCAGCACTTGCAGCAGCAAGTTACTAATATGTACAATAGGGATACATGATCCCTTTTTCATACTGCAGGGTGTGTAGTAAGTGTTTACATAATCTTGAACACTCATGGGGCCGTACCCTCGAGGTTGACAGGTGTTCCCTGTCTAACCAAAATCGTTATGAAGTATATGTCTGCCAGTGCCACCTCAAGAATTTCACCTTGAAGTTCAAAGGCCCCAAGGTCATGATCCCAGTAGCCAATCAAAAAATCTAGCAAACGGACATTGGCCCGCATAGGTGAAGTGAAAAAGAACTTTAATAACCCACTTTGCTGCAAAGATTTCACATTGGGGGCACTTTGGAGTGCCTCTCGGTCCATATCTTCATGTTCCCACTCCCTCCACTCCAACACCATGTTTTAACTTGCTCATGAAGTCATTATCAAACATTAAAATTTATCAAAACATTTTGATTTTGGCACTAAATTTCTTTTTCCTATGTGGCATAGTACATGCGACTGTCTTGTAGACAGGTCATGTATGACACATGGGTTGCTTTCAGGAAAGTTGCGTGTAAAATGCTTGTACACGACTGTGTAAGTCACCTACCCGTGATTACAACGCGACCCCCTTAAGACAGGCTTAAAACATCCAAATTTACATAAAATTGAAAATGTAAACGATTAAAATGGAAGAGAATGAAGACCTAGCTTACCTGGTGCTTGCGGAATCGAAAATTGTCCATTGGTTTGTCCACAATGAGCGATTGAAGTCGGAGGTAAAAATTGCCTATATTGGGTAAAAATATGAAATGGTATTTTTGATTTCTATTTTTAGACTATATATAGAGATAATTTCAAATTATGGGTTTTGAACCTATAGTTTTCAAATTCTATGTTAATCAAACTAATGCCATGTCATGTTTTCCTAATGCAACAGGTTCAAGGTCACTTAAAGTGGTTATTCACTCATATAGGATCGGATTTTGGTCATTTATATGCATTTTTGCATCTATACCTAATCCATTTTAACCCTAGGATCACTACTTTGACCATGGACTATGGTGTTTATCCATTATTACCTTGTCTATACCATTGTTCTTCCTTGGATAGGACCTTTCCCTCCATGAGTACCCTAGATTAGAACACATTGATTGTCTTTTGGTACTCATGCCACATTTGTCATAGGTTTAGGAGAGCCTTCTTAGCTATTTTTTACGCCAAATTGAGCCTCATTTTGGTCTCTTTTTACAAGCTATCCCATTTATAAGGCTCCCAGCCCTTATGGAGTTTCTTTAGTCCCAGGTCTAAATCCTCAAAATAGACTTGACTGCCAAGTAAAATTGTCCATTCAGGCTTGTTAAGAATATGTGAATGTGCATCCACATTGGTGGTAGGTTATCAATTTCTCGGACCATGTGGAATAACACGAGAAAGGAACACTCTCTTTTCTATGTGTTATCCACTTGAATGGCACCTCTCCGTCTGAGTGCCGACATTCCTCATGTTGGTACACAAAAGGACATTTATGGATTGAGGGTTGCCCAAAACACTATAGATGGGCTTATTATGAACTACATTTATCATCCATCCAGCTGGTTATTTTTACCTTTTAGATATGTCAAGTTATGTACGCGACTCTTTAGATATGCAACTCGTGTGTGGTACGCGAGTATCGGTTGTTGCATCTCGTGTATAGATGTGTACACGGGTTACCCTTAGAGAAACTCACGTGTCATATGCAAGTTTCCAGTATTGATACCCGCGTACATGTCCCTTTGACATTAAAAATAAAAACACGCGATTACTTGAGATTAGTTTAGCACTTAACCTTAATCACCTTAACTGTCTCAACCTCCTCAACCTTCGAAACTGCCTTATTTCACCAAGTATAAATACAGGCCTTGGGGAGGGTGTTAATCACATACACTTGGAGAGCAAAGTTATGCTGGTGGAGTTTATACAGAAGTATTTGGAGCAGTGGAACTTAGAATCCTTTGGTTGTAGAGGAGTCCTTGTCTCAGGAATTGGGTTGTAATCTGAACTCTTTCATTATTGTTAATAAAGAGAATCCTTCTTCCATATGTGTCTTGAATGTATCTCATATATTGTGGTGTGATAAATACTTATGCTTCAGCATTCTATATATGATTTATCTAACCTGTTTATATATATGAATCATCTTGTATTTGGAATATTGACTCTTGACAGGTGAAGGAGAAGCATCCTTGAAGGATTTGGAGGAGAATCAGAGCGGAAGAGGACAAGCTAGGATCAACCGTCGTGTATTGGGTGAGTCTTTTCTATCCTCCTATTTCTTTTACTGCACTCTAGAGTTGATTGCCTGGAAGTTTCTTGAGTATGTTGGTAACCCTAGACCTTCGGTAATAAGGTGTTTATTCTTGTACAACAGAACTGGCGACTCTGTTGGGGATCTGAGATTGCTGTAGGTTGTTTCTGTCACCCCTGACCAGTCTTTGCTTTGAAATTGGTGTGTGGTCTTTTATCCTGGTTCATACTTATCATAGTATTTGAAGGTCTTGTGGATTTTTCTTGTTTTTTGAGAAAAATTTTGTACCTGTACGCGGGTTTCTCCTCTGCACAGTCGCGTACAGAGGCCTACATATGTGGGTTTCCCTCTTGGACAGTTGTGTATAGTACGCAAGTTTCCCTTATATACAGTCGCATACATGCCTAGAAATAGGGATTTTTTAAGTTAGGGTTTGCTTGTCCCTGTCTTTGCATAATTCCTGTATGTCAGTTGGCTTTCTTTATAGATACTTTGTTGTTAGTTTGAAGACTTTGGTGACCACACTTTGTGCTTTTTCGAAAGCCCTTGGGTTTCTTTTGCTTGGATTATTTTCTATTTGCATGTTGAAGTAGCTTGCCTTGTTTGGGTTATAGGGTGAAGTGTCTCTATCCAGATCAGTGATCAGGGTCTTGGGCATTGTTTTTCTAGTCTGTCTTTTGATAGTGGTTGTTTGTCACTTACCTTCATGAGTTTGTGGTGATCTATGTCATTGTGTGCACCCAAACTAGGGTTCCCGGTTTGCCTTTGTTGGTGGATTCATGGTTCTTTTAACCTGTTTACTTCAGTTTGTTTATTTTATACAGTTGATTGCATCCAAGTATACTCAAATTTTAGTGCATTTTAGGTGCATGGTAGAGTTTGAGCAAGTTTAAAAGTGAAAAGAAAAACATTGTTAAGCTTTTGCATTTGCTTTTGCATAAGTAGTTTTCATTTCAGTTTTAAAATATAATCTCAAAAACTACAAAAAATATAGGCTTAGTTTCTTTTATCGTTTGCATTAGTTCATCAATATATATTTACAAAAAAAAAAGAAGTTTGCTTTAATAGTGGTAATTTGCTTTGAAAAATACACCTTTACTTTTATTTATTTCTTATCGAGTCAAAAACTCCATAAGTACATCACTCCATTTCCTTTTGAGTAAGAAACAACCCTTTAAAATGAACGCATAATTAAAATTTACTAGTGATTTTTGTTTTTAGTGGCCTTTCACCTACTAGCTTAGGCTAGACTTGTGGGATAGGAAGTGTAAACTTCCCATAAGTTTTAAAATTCAGATGTAGTGGACTTTTCTTTAGGTAAATCCTTGACTTTATCGATTGTATTTGGGAAGTTCCTCTCAAATGGGAGTCAAGCACGAGGCCACGTGGAGGCATTGGATAGAGGAGATAACCCTTCGAATCCTTGTCAAAATGTAAAACAGGACTTTTAAGCATCTAGGGATTCTGTCTTAGACAAATTTTTGGGCTTAGCTACCCTGCCCATGCGTACGAGTCAGGCTTGCGACTGTCCCCCCAGACTGTTGGTATAGCTGAGGTAGCCTTTAGTCTCTTGACATTTAGGGTTCATACATAGGTAAACCAGAAGGCTATTTCTGGTTCACCTTGAATAGGCTTGGAAGGTAACCCTTGTTGTAAGTGTGGGAGGGCGGTTGGGTGATTCCTCCACTTGTGCCTAAGAACCACTTCAAGGACGCCAGGTAATTGTTCATTAGCTTTCTTCGAGAAACTATATTTTTCACCCTTGTTTGATTGTTTGAGGATTTAGGATTTTTATAGTGTATGCTCTATGGTTTTGCCTGTGTTTAGTTGGCCTTAGGGTGTGATTTGTCAAATTTTCAATCATGGACGACCAACCTATTAGAAGGTCAAGAAGGTTGAGAAACCTTCCTCCTCTTGTCACATTGGAGCCTCCACCGCCACCACAAAGGCAGAGATTAGACATGCATGGTTCATTTGAACCGGTAGGAATAAGTGAAGTTCTTAGTTAACCAGAACTGATAGCTAACTGTTTTGATCTTGATACAGTTGAGATAGAAGAATTGCAGACTGATGAGTTTGTAAGGAATTTTAACACCCCCTTGACTGATTTAAACAATTCTGTGATCGTTCAGGTTAGAGCTTTTGATTCACCTATATTAGGTGTCCCTGTGGGTAGGATCATTTCTTCTATGGAAGAAAGACCTTTTGTGTTCACCTCAGCTGTTCCAGTTGAAGGGGTACCACCTCCCCCAGTAAGTGCCCCTATATCTAGTATTCCTTCTACACCTTTGACTCCAGCGAGCTGGGTGGTTCAACCACTGGTTCACTCAAACCTAGCAGGTACTTTTGGTGACATGGTTACTGGGATCCCCAGTATACCTACTATTCCTTCTTCCTTTCCATATACTACCCAGAGCGGTCCGGTAGGATCCTCAGCGTTTGTCCAAGGATTCCCTTAGAATGGGGGGCACATTCCCCCATCCTCTCCATACGTAGGCCCATCACCTTCCTATGTAGGAGTGCAGTTTGGGAACAATACCTCTTATGGGAAAAGTTTCCAAACTCCAATTTCGGTTCCATTTACGAGCTCTCCCTTTTTGTTGTTCAGCGGAGGGATACAGGCTCCTGTCTTTTAGACCCCTGTTTCTATGGGGATGGCCCGAAATTCTTATACTACCCCTCCCACACACAATCCTGTGGCTTACAGATGGAACCCGTTTCAGAGTAATATTCCCACTTCACAATCGGTGGTAGGGGGAAACCCCACTTTTACCCATGGGCATTCGGGGGCAGGTCCCTCTAATCCCCAGGTTGGCACATTTAGTTCCCTAGTTCGACCTAAACTTCCTTTCCTGGCAACTTTAAACTTTCCAAATTTGTCAAAATTGATGAACGACCTGGTGAGGCATGACCCCTTGTGGCCACCTATTCCCACCAAATTGCCATCAGACATCCCTAAGCTCGAAGGAAAATTTGGTGAAGATCCTGGGGCTCATGCCACCACATTCCATTTATGGTGTTCTTTGAATTCATTGAAGGAAGATTCAGTTAGGTTGAGGCTATTCCAGAGAACCTTGACAGGTACCATAGCAAAATGGTATATTGAATTGCCTTCTGCTGCTTTCAGTAGTTTCTGGGATTTGGCTAGTGCATTTCTTAGCCACTTTCAGCTTCCGGTCCGATATGATTTCAGAACAGACTTATTATCTACCTTTAGGAAGAACAAGGCTACCCACATCTCGGATCACATCCAAGAGTGGAGGAGGTGAAAGAGCCTTATAAAATCCACTATCCCTCCTGAGTTCCTTTTAGAGTGGTTCCTTAAATCCCTGTTTCCCTACATATCTGAGGACGTATCCACCTCAGGAGTGACGAATGAAGAAGAAGCCATTCTCAAGGCCTAGCAACTGGATTTGATTTATTCACAATTTGGGATCTTGTATGAGATCATCCCTGAGGCACCGAGGCCTATGCACGATGCGGAGAAGCCTAAGCCTGGACCCCATGCCGATGGTGTGGTTGGGTCCGTTAACTCTCCCACCATAGAATCTTTGGCTAAGCAACTTCGTCAGTTGTCTGTCAAGTAGTCTACAGTGGAGGCAACAAAGGCTGCCCCCTCCCCCCAGAGTGCAAATGTTTTTGCACAAACCTCTTAGAAGGGCAATAAACAGCTCGACGGAAAGAAAAAGAAAGGAAAGAAGGGAGAGGGAAATCAAAACAAGAAAAATCCCGTGAACAATGTTGATGGGGGCAAGAAATAAAGAAGAAGATCAAGTTCCCATGTAAGTTGTGCCACGAGGACCACCTTACTCACCTTTGTCCCCTTATGGATCAAGCCCAGAAGCTACTTAAAGCTCAACAATCGGCTGTCCTAAAGGATCCTCTTCCCCAAGGATAGAACTCTGCTTCAAATTCTAACGTAGCAGGGGGCACTCAAACTACCCTTGACCCAAACTATATCAACATGGTTTGATCTTTGACTTTGTTGCAAACAAGGAACAAAAATGATGAGAAAGAGACTCTTGAGAAGGGTAAAGCTGTAGGTGAAACTTCTAACCCTCTCACAATAGAGAATCCTGCTGAAACTATGCCGAAGATACCGAAAGGTGTCTTCAAGAAGACCTTGCATAACCCTAATTCTAGGGATACTTCAAACTACTTTTTGGTTGAAGATTTAGCTCAAAACCCGTGTGCAATGTCAGCTTTAGAGGTGTTACAGAGTTGTCCTACCCAGCGGGATGCTCTCTTAGTAGCTTTAGGCAGCATGGACTCTTCGAGTCTCATGGCAAAATTTCATTTGTCTGATGTTAAAATTTTCCTGCCTTACCATGTATCCTTATCAATAGATGTCGTCCATGGTGGTAATACCATTGGAAGGGCAGTTGTTGATGAGGGTGCTTCTACATGTGTTATCTCCTTGGCCTGTTGGAAAGCTCTTGGATCCCCAGAGCTGGTCCCATCAAACACTTTGCTTACTGCTTTTGATGGAAGATCCTTCCATCCGCATGGTATCCTACCGGCTTTTGAAATTAAGTTGTCAGGCAAAGCAGTGTCTGTTGAGGTAGAAGTGATTGATGCTCCTTTGGACTACAATTTTATTCTGAGAAGGAACTGGACTTATGCGATGTTTGATATTGCATTGACCGTCTTTCGTGTAGTGGTTTTTCCACATGAGGGAAAGTTGGTTACTATTGACCAGCTTGATTTTACTCAAAAAGGTCGTTTAGAGTCTAATGAGTCCACTGTGCCATTGGTTGATCAGGTCAAACCTACTGCACAGATCTTGGGGGTTGGAATGTACACATCACTGATGTGCACATTTGATCTTCCAGCCCCGGTTAATTATATTGGTTCTACTAGTGTGGGGAATTCCATAGCTACGGTTGTCAATAGGACTGATCCTTGGGTTCTCCCAACCCCCCATGAACCGGAAGTGCCCTCATCGGCAGTGGAGGTCACTTATCAAGCTATCACTCAAGCCACTGTTGATCCCATTCCAGATCCTCTAACAGTCTCCGATGATCTGGAAGAAGTCTATTTTCCCGCATGGGCAGAAAACTTTTCACACTCTATAGATTGTTTAGACATGGTTTTACCTTCTGATGAAGCCATTCTGGAAGCCATGAGTGGACATGGTAATATTTGTGAGGATCTTCATCATCGATCCTATTTTCTTCTACAACTAAGCAGAATAGAAAATCAAGAGTTTCGTTTGAGACTATCAGAAGATGTTGATATACCTATAAATCCCTTACCTAGGGAAGGAATGTTTGCCAAGGGGAATATGGAAAATATTTCCACCACTATACCTATTAACATCTCTGTGAACTCTGATGTCATGGAAAACATATATATAGGTGCAAATTGCTCTCCTGAAGAGATTTCCATCTATACTGCCCTTTTTAAGGAATTCCGCGATATCTTTGCCTGGTCATATGAGGAGATTCCAGGAATAGATCCATCGATTGTTGAACATGAAATATGATAATATCCTGATGCAAAGCCAGTTCGAAAAAAGTTAAGACCTGTTAACCCATGTAAAGCGGCGGATATGAAGGCAGAAGTTGGAAAGCTATTGAAGGCTGGTTTTATCTATCCCATAGGTTTGAATGAATGGGTATCCAACCTTGCTCCTGTTGATAAGAAGCAAGGGAATATTCGTGTTTGTAACATCCCGGTTTTGACCCCATTTGCATGATGTATATAATGAAATTAATCATGGTGAGGAGCTATAGGAAAAAGCCCCACCATCGATTTGGTTGTGTATGTTTCGGCAATGGGGATAGTTGCCGATGGTATGTCATGCTATCCAGCACATTATAATGTGGCATCATGTAAACATGCACATCAATTAAAATAAACCACAACCAGCTACGACAGTGCAACGTTGAATGAAAATGGCATGGTTTCAAAGGATAAGGGGTGGGGGATGTCAAACCTTGGTTTATGGGGGAAAAACCCATGTGTTGCCACCTTGTTGTTTTGTCACCTTTCTTGTCTCTTCCAACCTCTTTATTGTTTTGGTTGAGCAATTGAGGCAGTAATGGCTAGTGGTGGTTGGGGGCAGTTATTGTCTTTGGGAGTGGGGTGGCAGGACTGTCAGTCCCTTGCCCACATGCCCAGTCCAACCCACGACTGCCTTCACTCCACTCGGGCACGACTCCATTCTCACCATGGTTTGTTGGTTCCTCAATATTTTCTATTCATCCATGTGCAGAGGAGGTTCGACTTCCTCACGCTGGTTCACTCCCAACGCAGGGATGTGCACAGCAGGAGGTCGACTCAGTTCCCTCACGCGCTGGTCGGTTTACTGTCGGTTCATCTCCTCACGCGGGCTGAGTGAGGAGGGTGTGCGACCTCTATTAGGGGGATCCTTATGCAGAGGTTGGGTCTATTTTCCTCAAGCACAAACCGTTGGAGTCATTTCCCATGTCATGAGCCGTGCTCACTGATTGCATTCTGGGACTGTTGTCTTCCCCGCGTGTTTTGTTGGCGGTGGTGTCCAATTTCATTTTGGACCACTGTGGATTTCCAATCCATGAGTTGAGTTTTCCTCTATCCACGCTGGGAGTTGGCCTCTCCTTTGTTTTGTGGGCCGTGTGATGTTGCCCAGCTATTACATTGGTGAATTGTGTGTGCTGTTGGCTGAGTTTTCCTTGTTTTGGAGCTGTGGGTTGTTTCCATCATTTCATTGTGAGTTTGGGCTGCCGATATACCCTGGTTTGGGTGTTGTTGCTGAGTTGTTTTGGCCACGTTAGGACCAAGAACAACTCTATGTTGTTTGGTGGACTTGAGCTGTGCTCATCTTTTGTTTGGGATTATCCTTGGTTGTCCTTGCCTTCCTCATAGGGGTGTGAAGGGATTGTTTTGCTACGTGTTGGCTGCTTTGGGCAGACCTGGGTTTACTAAAATCAACCAACAACACCCCTAGCTCACTGGCCCTTTCGGTGACAGACCGCAAAGTGGCCTGAAGTCTCACCCAAAGTGACTCTAATGGGTTGGCCAAGGACTCAAGTGTCTTGGACTAGGTTCTGTGGCGATCCTACTTGCGACTCGCAGCTCTTCTAGCTGCGGGGTCTCTTTCTCTACGTGTCGCACGACCTTCTGCTCGCGTCGCATGATCTCCTCTTCTCGCAAACCTTCTAGCCATGATATATTCCTCTATACCATCGTGCAGTCTTTCTCTATGTCACGCACTTTCCCTAACTCACGATATCTCTGGCTTTATCGCATCGCCGCGCACCGTGCGACACGCAGCTCCTGCCCAACGCTAAGTCCTCAACCAGCGGTATCGTGCATCGCAGCTCCTCTGTCGATGTGGTATCACCTCTCTGTGATATTCTACCTCCACGGTTTAGCGTACTTAGCGTTGCTCGTGTCGACGTGCAAGACTTAACATACAAGGCTATTCGATACTGCAACTAGTGACTGTTTCACACAGAGCATAAATGAACCATATACAATATGCTAGAGACTTCCAACTTATGTTTATCCTTCTATATTGCTATGAACTGATTAACACATTCATTCATTAAGTTGTAAACAAAATCCATGAAATGACTGTGAAATGCATAAGTAAACATAACAAATAATCCAATCACATAACACTTGATTTTAACGTGGTTCACCTCCAGGATGGAAGTTACATCCACAGAACTGTGTTTTTCTTATAGCTCAGGGGAAGGTAAAACACAGTTCTGCTGCACCACATATGCAGCTCAAGATCTTCTCTCTTAGATCTCTTCTCTCTCTATATTGCTCTCCTACAATATACTCTTCCCTCTCTATCGATCCCTGCGGATCGTTACATGCATACTCTATAAGCCAGCTACTGGTTACAGTAAGATTGCTACCGCTAATAACAAAACTAGAGCTTAACTTTTACAAATGTCTAACAATCTACAAGTAACTAACAACTGGGAAAATCCGCTAATGTTTGACTAACCAACCCTTTTACAATACAAAATATATCCCTTTATAGGCAGCCTGAAGGTCTTGCCATTACAACACTGTGGGCCTGTCCCAACAGTAACCCAAAACCCTAACTAGTGACAGTCGGCCATATCTGCACTTGAGGTAGCCACTTTCCATCACACCACAGCTCTCTGCAGTCTTCCATGCTTCCTAGCACTGATCATGGGTACTATGCATCGGTTCGCTTTTCTGTCCTTCGTCTTCAATGCTTCAGCCTCATTGCTCCTTCTCCTTTATGAGGGTCGCTGAGCCCTCCTGTCTTCCGCCACTGCCTTCAATGTAGTGGGTGAGCTCTCTCTTCTCGACCGCTCAGGTACCGTTGCCTTTCTTGACTTTTCTATCTTAAAAGTTCTGGTTTTCGGCTCTGCTCTCCAGCTGGAAACGTGCTACGGCGTCGTAGCTCTGTCTTATCTTCTTTCCGCCAAAACTTATCTCTCCGCTAAACTAGCAGCTTCTTCTGTAGCTGCGGGACCCTGCTCCAACAGTCCCCTAACACTTACTTGTGGATCATCCCTGAGCCACTATCAGGGGGCTTCTCCTATTGTAGCTTTGCCTTGGATTCCTGCGAAGTCCTCTGCAACCTGTCTCGAAGTCCTGCGACTTCCTTCTCCATCACCTCGGCACGCTCTTGTGCCGAGTCTAGCAAAGCTTGACTAATACTGGCGTCTTCTGTGGCATCAGTTTCCTCTCTGGTGGTAGTGAACTCCTTCACTCACTGCTCAACCATATCAACTATCTCTGCGATTTGCTCTTGATATGGTTGAAGCAGGTCATTAATGTGTATCTCCTTTGTTCTTAATTGCTGCGCTTCCTGCTGCAAGCAGTTCATTTCCTTTGTCTTCCTCATCTTTTGGAGAGCTGCCAAGCCCTTAATTTCTTCTTTCATTGCCACTGCAGTATTCTCGACCTACTGAATACTTTGCTGGATTTCTACTTTCTCCGGTGGCTCATCTAACTCAGCCCATGTTTTCATTGCGTCAGTTAGTACTAACCGTGCTTCATCGATGCGAGACTGCATCTACGTAGAAGTGAGTCGAAGGGATTCTACTCGTGCTTTGTGGTCTTCCTAGGAGGTGTCTCGTATGCAAGCCTCAAGCTCAGCGATCTGTTCTTCATGGTCTGCCTTCATCCTGGCCACGATTTCTTCTAGAGCCTTTGCTCTGTCTGCTACTCTTCTTAGCTTCTTCGGAACTGGTAATGCGAACTCAATGTTACATTTGGGCAGTTCCAATGCAATGCTCTGTAAAACTTGAGAAAGATCCTGCTCTCTTTCCTCATATTTTTGTACTTCATTTGCCCTTTTCTGAACACTGATAGAAAGTGCTGCATTCTGTTGCTTCAGCTGCATATTCTATTTGTAAGTCTCGAGCTCTCTACTCCTGAGCTCTGTGCTTAGCTGCTGCTAGATCATTTGCAACTGGTCAATATGAAACTATGCAAGGTTAACCTCGATGGGCTGCCTAAACTGAACTGGTGGGTCCTTCATTGTGGGAGGGAATCAGATACTCCCTGGTGGAATTAACACAGTATTGAGGTGATCTTTTGCTAAGCTTTCCTCGCGGGACATTGACGATGTCGAAGTTTCTCCAGCGGTCGCCTTTACCGGTGGAATGTACCTCATGGCAGTCTTCTCTGTAATTAGTTTTAAGTCTATAAGCTATTTTTCTACTGCGCTCTGCCTCTGTTCCTGCGAATCCTTCATCGTGTCAAGTGAGTCCTTCAATGTGTCACACGTCCTTGTTGCTATGAGTTCATAGTCATCGTCTGTCAATGCGGTATTCAGAGTTGGCTTTGAGGTTTTCTATTTTTTCTTTTGCTGAGCCTCTGGTGGCCCTTCTTCTCCATTCTTTGCTGCCTGTGCCTCTGATGGCACTTGCTGTGAAGTTTTCCTCTTTTTCCTTGGTAGCGGTGCTTCTATTGAATATTGCGTCTGGGTGTCTGTGTTGTCTTTGTCCTTGTCCTGGGGCTTTGTCTGTGTAGTGTCTGATGATAGTGGTGCGGTATCTTCATATTCCTCCTTCCATTGGTCGTCAAAGTATCTTGTGACTCCTTCGACGTCCCGTGCTGTCATCCTAAACGAGCCAGGAGCCCAATCATCCCGCTTAGTCCTTTTCGGTCGCAGATAGATTAAATGGCTGTTTGCCATAAAATTTAACTAGCTATCGTATATGTCCATAGTCTCTGTGCTGAGCCGTGGGGTCTCTTGAATGACCTTCATCAACAGCTTATAGTAGTCATGGAATACCATCGTATTTACCGCTTTCTTGGCTGGGCTGCTGGCGTCCCATAAGCTGGCATAGTGCACACCTTTGGGCGCGCCACCTGCTATCTGTGGAAACTGGGTATGAGGCGGCTCCTTCCATCCGACAAATGCGTAAAGTATAAGCAACCACAAAAAATGGAAAGGGTGGTTTACTTCATCTTGAGCTGCCAAGCAATCTGCTTGAAGCATATCTAATAAGAATAGAGACCAATTGAACTGTTCCCCCTCTGTGACCTGTATGGCAAGGTGAATTACGGATCCTATAACTTCCTTTGGTCGAACCTTAGTTAGCAGTCTGCTCGCGAGCATACTGGCCGTGAATCTAAGTGTCTCATTTTCTATGCTTGAGATGTCATAAGCCCGTCCTCCTCTCTGCAGTTGATACTTAGTTACTAGGGCTTGTGGTAACTTGGAGTCCTTGGTTTTTCCTGCTGTCTGTATATCAGGATGTTTACCCGTCTTAGACAGGCCAGTGATATGATGTATCAAATCAACGTTCAGGTTGACCTTGTTGCCTAACCAGAGGTACCCTCTGTGTACACAAGAAAGTAAAATGCGCACCACGGCATTAACCTCTGCACCCCGTCCAAAATGAGGTAATCTCAGCAAATTGAGCAGACCTGACCACTCAAGAATCTGGACATGTGGTAGGGGAACATATTCATCTCTCCCTGTCCTTGGGTTCTTCTCAATCTTTAGATAGTTGTCCGGCTTGAACGGGGGATATGTCTTACCGTCTCCCAGGTTATAATCTACAAATTTAACAACAGCAGCATATCCTACTAGGTCTCCATTTTCTTTTACTTGAGAATCAATGGGTGGTATGGGAACAGTATACTTAGCATTCTTAGGAATTCTTGCCTCTGGTGCGCCTTCAACTTGTGGTATCATGTAGTCTGTTGTGCTATGGACTTCTTCCTCATGCTCTGAACCGGATTCATCATTGACCTGAGATTGGCTCCTCGCCTGTGGTTGCTATCTGGGTTGTGACGAACTTGGCGGAGCACCCTTAGATGGCGTCGTCATGGCGGACCTACGGCCGTGACGCTGAAACCTTCTCAAAATGTTTTCTATAGGTTCATCCTCGGAAAGAACCCACTCAGTGTAAAATGGTGGATGTGCAATGGCTGCAACTTCTGAAAATCACAGCACTCTGTAACAAACTTAGCTCTTCACAGGGAATTCTTAACAATGCACTCTACAGCTCTCGGTTTTTCTGCAAACGTAACCGTCCCAATTGAATACTTTCTGCTTTTATGCCCAATACGATAATCCCGGATGCAACGGTCATCTAGACTGAACCTGTCAGTTGTCATCAATTCCTGGACAAGACCACACCCATCATTCGATCCTTAATAAATGAGGAAATCCGATCGAATTTCCCTCAAAGCGTATGTGTACAGGCGCCGGTCTCGTCGGAGATTTGCCAAATTTGGAAAAATTTATTATACTGCTGCCAAATCTATGATAAGATATAGTGGTCATTACCTCATTAACTACCTGTCAGATACTGACTTAACTGGCTCTTTGTCAGTTGCAAAACTGAGTACGTGGCACGGGGAAACATCGCACTGCCACGATGCGACTCCGCATCACCTGCGTAAAACAATACTACTTTTTTTTTTTTACCTGTCGGTGTAGACTGGTTCCCGGTGCGATGCCTCCTTTCAACTACACTGGACATCTGCACCGCCATAAACTGGCTAAGCTAGGGATGAGAGGCAGGGTGGCTATCACTATAAAGCTTAAGCCTACTACCATTAATCCATATGGGCAGAAGCTCCCCGTTCAACTGGCTGAGCTAAACGGCACCTCCCTCTGTGACTTGCTATATCTGATATGGCCCTAGCCAATGCGTCTTGAACTTTCCTAGAAACTTAATGAATTTGCTATCATAGAGGAGCACTAGGTCTCCGATCTGGAAAGTCTTACTCTTAATGTGTCTGTCATGCCAAGCTTTTTCTCGTGCCTTCTGCACTTTCTGATGGAATCCGGTGATGAATCTGTCTTCTTCTAAGGCAAGCAGCTATGCTAACCTTTCCTCCACTGTGTCTGTATTAGTCATCCCGGTAATCTGAGCAATTCTTAAGCTGGGAAGAATATACTCCATAGGCATAACAGCCTCCTGTCCATACACCAAGCTGAAAGGTGTGTGTCCTGTAAGTTTCTTGCATGTGGTCCTGTACGCCCATAATACAGCATTAAATCTGAGGTCCCAATCATTCCTTTAGCTATTGCAGATCTTAGTAAGAGCATTTTCTAAAATCTTATTAAAGGCCTCCATCGTACCGTTAGCCTGTGGGTAGTAGAGAGTGCTCTTATGGTGCTGAATCTGGAATTCTTTTGTTAATGCCTCAATAGTGCTGTTCAAGAAATGTGTTCCCTGATCACTCATCACAATTACCGGGCATCCAAATCTACTGATGATGTTTTCAAAAAGGAACTGTGCGGCTGTAGCAGCATCACAATTTGTTACCGCTTTGGCCTCTGCCCATCTAGTGAGGTACTCTGTTTCTAGTGATAATATATCTCACACCAGTGCGCTTTCCTGGTGGGTTGATAGGACCCACAAAATCTATAGCCCATTTGTCAAATGGGCGCAGCGTGACCTGCGGTCGCAGTGGCATTTCATCGCGTCCCGAGGGTTTTCCTATCCTTTGGCAGATATCGCAGCATCTATAAAAGTCCTTGGTGTCCTTATGGAACATAGGCCACCATAATCCTGCCTCCAGGATTTTCTGCGCAGTCGGCTTTCCTACGAAATGACCTCCTGCGGTTCCTGAATGTGCCTCCCTGATAATAGTGTTTTTTTCATGCGGCATCACACATCTGCGCAGAAATTCATCTGGACCTAAATTGTATAGGTGTCCTGCGATGAGGGTGAAGTCTGCTGCTTTAACAACCAACTGCTTCTTTTGCTGCTTAGTAAACTCATCAGGTGCTACTCCTGTAGTGAGAAATTGAATAATATTGGTATAGTACTCATCTGCGATCTGGATAGAAAACAACGATGCATCTGGCAGATTGTCATCTAGGTTACTTGGCTCTTCTCCTGAGTCTATCTGCGACAAATGATTAGGTCTGACATTCAGTCTGCCTGGTTTCACGATGATTTCAAAATCATACTCCTGAAAGAGGAGTAACCATCTGCAGATTCTCCCCCCTAACACTGGCTTATTGACCAAATACTTCAAGGCGGAATGGTCAGTGAACATCTTAAATGAGGCACCCAACAGGTAGTGCCTGAACTTCTGCAGCACGTACACCATAGCTAGGCCTTGTCTTTCTGTTGTGGTGTAGTTCTTTTCTGTTGTCGAGAGCTTTCTGCTGGAATATGCAATGGGGTGGTCAATATCTCCTTCTCCTGGTTGTGTTAAAACAACCCCTAACGTGATGCCAGACGCATCCACATGTACATGAAATGGCTTAGTCCAGTCTGGAAATACTAAGATGGGTGCTATAACCATCTTCTCCTTGAGTGTGTTTAGACTCTGCTGACATTCCTCATTCCATAGGAATTTTACATCTTTCTTTAGGAATTTCTCCATTGGTGCTGTAATCTTTGCGTAGCCCTTGATGAACTTTTTGTAGTACCCAGTATGACCAAGTACTGTCCTTAGTTGCTTGACTGAGTTGGGTGTTGGAAGATTTACAATGATGGCGATCTTCGTGGGATCTACCATCAAGCCTTGTCTGCAAACAATGTGACCCAAAAAAATACCAAATGGTGCACAAAATATACATTTCTTCAAGTTTAGGGAAATCTGGTACTTCCTACATTTCTCTAACATCAGTCTTGAGTCTCCTATATGCTTGTTGACTAGTCCAAATACAGTCCAATCATCAAAATATACTTCTAAGAATTTATGAATGTATTCTTTAAATACAGCAACTACTACTCTAGAAAATATAGCTGGTGCATTCTTAAGACCAAAGGGCATTACCGTATACTGGAACGAGCCCCATTCTGTTGCAAAGGTGGTCTTGGATCGATCTTCTGGATGTATTCTAATCTGATGGTAGCCTGAAAATCCATCAGTGAAGGAGTAGACCTCCTTTCCTCCCACGTTGTCTAATACCTCATCAGTGAACGGTGTCGAAAATGGATCGTGAAGCGATGCATCATTGAGCTTGCGTAGATCGACACAGATCCTAATGTCTCCTTTTGTTTTCTTTTCTTGTACGACCATGGGGCTAACCCATTCGATTTCTTCTACCAGCTCAATGCTGCCTGCTGCTAGCATCTTATCGATTTCGTCCTTTACTTTTTCTTTGTAGCGTGGATTCAATCTATATGGGCGCTGCTTGATTGGTCTAGCATCCTCCTTCAGTGGTATCCTCATAACTCCCAGGTCTCCAACTATTCCCTTCATCTCTATGAACTTGGTGGGAAATAGGTCCTGATAGTCATGTAACAAATTTGCAATCTGTCCGACTGTTTCATCGTTCCAATAGTCTCCAATAGAGGCAAACTTAGGTTCTGCGTCTGTGCCAATATTGATTTTTTTAATCTTGATGGGTTCGATGATTGCTGGAATCTCTAACTGTGGTCCCCCAACATCGTGAGTCCCTTCTGACTCCGGAATGTTGGTGTTCCGAGGATCCTCATCCTCATCCTTATCTTCATTGTTTGGCTTTGCTGTGAAATTATAGCACTCAAGGGAATCTTGCAACTGGGTGGCCCACTCAGGTTGAGCTTGCACTGAGATGGTACAGTCCTTAAATATCTTGATCTTGATTATGTCTAGGGCTTGAGCAACACTTGGATGTTCTGATTCAAACGCGAAGGTGAGGAGGAAACTATATGTCATAAGTGACCATGTGGTCATCCCCTTGCACAACTCGGTCTCTGTGTACCAGTTCCTTGGAACTGTGTCCAATGTGTGAATGAATTTGTGAACCCATTCATCCTTGGGAATGTCCGACCAGTTCTGTTCACATGTCTGAATGTGTGCCCTGGGATCAGTTTCTCCTATGTACTTCTGCTAGACATACTCTTTGTCGACAGAAAATCTGATCGCCATCAGTCTTTTAATATCATCCCATGATGCGATATTCTCTTTATGCGCATACCACCATCTTGCAGGTGTGGCTCGTACTGCAAGGTCCGTAGCTACAATCCCCTGCTCATAAGGAATCTGTTGCTCAAACTGCTCAAGGAAGTCCTGGATATCTGTCAGACCATGATATGATGGAATCTCAGTGATCTCTGTGCCAATCCATCGCAGTGGCTTACTCATAAACGCACATCTGCGCGCTGAGACTTCGTAAAGTCTGTTCTGCCAGTTCTCTAGACCAACATCGGAATCTGATGCGCATGAACTGTCGCATCACCAACTAATGTTCCCTTTCGTGGTTGGATTAATGTAGTCGTTCTGGTTCGCAATCATCTGGTAGAGACTATCCATGTTATGTGCCTCCTCCTCTGCTCGGATAGGTTCAATGTATCTAGGACTCTGGTGAGGATCCAGCAGCGCGATGACCCGGATCTGTGCATCCTCAAAGGTCATTTGTCTTCTTTTTAGGTCGATGATAGCCTTGCTACTGATCGCCCAATCGATACTTAATAATGCTAGATATGGTCGACTGTCGCCAATGATTTCTATAACCTCGAAGTCCGCAAAACTGCGAACTCCGTCAATGTCAACTGGCACCTGCGGCAGTCGACCCAATGGTGATACTCGCTGCTGGTTAGCTAATCTCAGGTGGATAGGCGATCTAACTAACTGAAGGCTACCCATCTGTTCCCATGTCTGCTTAGTCAAAACATTCACTTCTGATCCTAGATCTAAGATGACTTCATCCATTTCAAACTCTCCAATCTGTGCTATGAGTTTCATCTCCCTTCTGGTCCTTGTATGTCCTGTAATATTATGAACAGCACGATGTGCACTGCCCAAGAGAGAAGGTTGCTGACATTGATCTATGATGTGCTGTAGCTCACCGATATCTTTTTCATTTCTCACGAGTTTCAAGAAACTGCGCAGGAAGTATTGTACGCTTCCTGTTGATTCATCCTCGTCGCATCTCCCCGATGTGGTAGCCTACGGTATCTATTCAGGGCTATCACCACAAGGCGCTTGCTACGGTACGCCCCTAGACGGCGGTACCTGCAATCCTGATTGCGTTGGTTCCTCAAAGGAAGCCTTGGCTTCATGAAATGTCTCTTTATTCTTATGTAGGTCGAGTGCTGTTGCTTTACTAGGAGCTCTGCACACCCACTCCTGACTTGTGTTCTTTTCGGTCTCTTGCGATGTCCTACTAGTAGAAACACCACTATGAGTCACAATATTGACTCTTGGTTCTAGTTTTGCCTTCTCAGCAGCAATAAGATGGATGTTTTGGTGTACTGCTGGCTTAGGGTCTTTGATCTTAGCTATCAAGGTAGGACACTCCTCTGTAGTATGATCATAAGATTTGCAGTAGTTACAAGTGGTAGTGGGGCTCTGATAGTCCCTAGCATAGTGTCCTATAATTCCGCAGTTATAGCAAGTGATTGGTCCGCGACCATAGCGAAAACCTTCTCCTTTGTCGAAGCCTTCTCCTTGTGCAAAGCCTCCTCCACGGCCACCATAAGCCGGATCATGCTATGGTCCTACTGCTGGACCCTGTGTTTCTGACTGGACTCTGTATACGTCATGTTTTCTATCTAACATGAGATCATAGGCTCAGCAATCCTGTTCATTATGTCCAACAGAGCTGCAGAAGACACAGTATAGGTTCTTAGGTGTCTATACATACTCTGAAGCAAAGGGCATTGCTAAGGCGGATGTCCTTGTGTTTTGCATATTTCAAACCATGGCCCTTGCATTCGTGGTAAGGGGTTAGGAGCCCCTGACGCTAAATATTCTACAAAGACTGGACAGTTGTCTTTGGTATGACCCTGTGCTTTACATCGTAAGCACCATATGTCTTACATAACCTCTTTTCCTTTCTTAAGTTCGTGTATCTGTAACGTGAGGTTGGCCAACTGGTTCTGTAGAGTTGTCATGCCTGCACTAGTTTCTACTAAAGGTGAAGCTTCTAGCTTCATCGCCATCTCCAACGCGTCATCCTACGTCTGAATTTTCTGCTGCATTAGTGGCAATCTGATGTGAGGGAGCAGCGCTGTAATCAACCATTCCTTATGCTACTTCGGCGTGAACTCAAAGCTTACTTGGTCTATAAGAGCTTTGAATTTCTGGTCAAAGTCCCATACTGACTCTGATGGTAGCTGCTTAATATCCTTGAGCTCTGTTATGCACTGAGACTCAGACTTAGGTTTCTTGAACTCTTTAATCATGGCGTTCTTGACCTGGGCAAGTGTCTTGGGTACTGTGGTATACTTTATGTACCATGTTAAAGCTCGATCTCTGAGTGTGGTGACCAACTATACAAGTTTAAGGTTATCGTCGTTGATTGTTTTAATGGTCCACATGGCTTCACATAGAAACCAATGCTGTTCCGGGTCCTCTGCTCTTGTACCCTTAAAGGTAGGTAGCTTCATATAATCTCCCATTCTATTTCTCTGTGGTAGGTTTTGATTGACTGGATTGCTACCACTTGGCGGTGTAGGTGAAGGTGATGTAGTGGTAGTAGGTACTGTCTATGAGCTACTGGATGGAGTACCTACGGGATTACTCTGAGTCCCGGTCTGTTTCTGTGGGGTATAGGGATGGTAAGGGATACCCCCCTCTGGTTCTTCTATGGTACTAGGACTCGATTGCCTAATATTGTCTGAACTGTCTCCAAATACAGGAGAGCCGAAAGCTACTTTATATTTCTTTCCACTACGTGTTCGTCCAATGTCATCAAAATCACTTTCAAACTCTTGTGACATTACTATCTTTACTTATTCATATGAAATCATGTCCATTACTCCTTTTTCATGTAGTAGCATCTTAATGGACAAGTTTAGAGATTTTAGGTACTTACCACGATATCCTTTGAAGAAGTACCACTCAGCCTCGCTGAAGTTTTTTCTCTGGTCAACTGCAAATTCTGTAACAAAGCCTCCTAGCACGCTCGCAAGCCAGAAGTCCACTGCTCTCGTAATGGGATTGTCGAGGTTCTGCACAGTCTGAATCAGCTCCGGTGTCTAGACGATGTTTCTCTTCTTTTTGAATATGTTCCTATCTGTCAACTTTGATAACCAGTCATAAAGCTTGTTTCCATAGGTTGCAAAAAATATCGCGTGTATATCTGAAGTGATATGCTTTTGTAACCAGTCCTCTGTGCTCAATTTAGGGCTCCGATTTTCTTTCTTGGCAAACTCCCTTAAGTTTGAATTCCCTTAAGTTTGAATCCAGCCACTAGTGAAACTCTTCTCTAGTAGGATGCCAACAGAACATTAGCGCTCAGTTTTTCAAAACCGGCAACGGAACCATTTGTTGGCTGCTTTGGGCAGACCCGGGTTTACTATAATCAACCAACAACACCCCTAGCTCGCTGGCCCTTTTGGAAACAGACCGCAAAGTGGCTTGAAGTCTCACCCGAAGTGACTCTAATGGGTTGGCCAAGGACTCAAGTGTCTTGGACCAGGTTCTGTGGCGATCCTACTTGCAACTCGCAACTCTTCTAGCTGAGGGGTCTCTTTCTCTGCGCGTCGCATGACCTTCTACTCGCGTCACATGATCTCCTTGTCTCACAGACCTTCTAGCCGTGACATATTCCTCTATATTGCCATGCGGTCTTTCTCTATGTCACGCACTTTCCCTAACTCATGATATCTCCGACCTTATCACATCCCCGTGCACCGTGCGACACGCAGCTCCTGCCCAATGCTAAGTCCTCAACCAGTGGTATCGCGCATCGCAGCTCCTCTGCCGATGCGGTATCACCTCTCTATGATATTCTACCTCCGTGGTTTAGTGCACTTAGCATTGCTCGTGTCAACATGCAAGACTTAACATATAAGGCTATTCGATACTGCAACTAGTGACTGTTTCACATAGAGCATAAATGAACCATATACAACATGCTAGAGACTTTCGACTTACGTTTATCCTTCTATATTGCTGTGAACTGATTAACACATTCATTCATTAAGCTGTAAACAAAATCCATGAAATGACTGTGAAATGCATAAGTAAACATAACAAACAATCCAATCACATAACACTTGAATTTAACATGGTTCACCTCCAGGATGGAAGTTACGTGCACAGAACTGTGTTTTTCTTATAGCTCAGGGGAAGGTAAAACATAGTTCTGCTGCACCGCATATGCAGTTCAAGATCTTCTCTCTAAGATCTCTTCTCTCTCTATATTGCTCTCCTAAAATATACTCTTCCCTCTCTATCGATCCCTACGGATCGTTACATGCATACTCTATAAGCCAGCTACTGGTTACAGTAAGATTGCTACCGCTAATAACAGAACCAGAGCTCGAATTTTACAATTGTCTAACAATCTACAAGCAACTTACAACTGGGAAAATCCGCTAATGTCTGACTAACCAACCCTTTTACAATACAAAATATATCCCTTTATAGGCATCCCGAAGGTCTTGCCATTACAACACTGTGGGCCTATCCCAACAGTAACCCAAAACCCTAACTAGTGACAGTTGGCCATATCTGTACTTGAGGTAGCCGCTTTCCATCACACCACAGCTCTCTGTAGTCTTCCATGCTTCCCGACACTGATCATGGGTACTATGCACTGCTTCGCTTTTCTGTCCTTCATCTTCAATGCTTCAGCCTCATTGCTCCTTATCCTTTATGAGGGTCATTGAGCCCTCCTGTCTTCCGCCACTGCCTTCAATGCAGTGGGTGAGCTCTCTCTTCTTGGCCGCTCAGGTACCATTGCCTTTCTTGACTTTTCTATCTTAAAAGTCCTGGTTTCCAGCTCTGCTCTCCAGCTGGAAATGTGCTACGGCGTCGTAGCTCTATCTTATCTTGTTTTGGCCAAAACCTATCTCTCCGCTAAACTAGCAGCTTCTTCTGTAGCTGCAGGACCCTACTCCAACACTACGTGTAAGCAGGGGTGGGTCTTCGGACTGTGCTAGCTTGGCCGGTTTGTTGATGGCCTGATAAACCCAGCGGTGTTGGTTTGGCTGATTGTGTCCCTTGGCTATGTGTAAGCCTGCATTGAACCTTATCCTTGGAGGAATCATGCCCAACTCGGGGGTGGCAGCGTTGCTGAGATATTGATGAGCACGCTGGCCTATGGTTGGGTGGAACATTGCAGCGACATAGTTGGTTGCGGGATTCTTCATCAAAAGATAAGTACTTTTGTTATTTCATCTTTGCAATTAATCTACTGTTTCATGAATCATGATGAACATGTGAATGCTATTTTATGTATATGTTTGCTTTCGCTGTGTGATTGAAGATTTATGCATTGTGTAAATTGTGCCTGTATGATGATGGATTATTCATCTTAGCCTGCATCTGGTTATCTAGTATGCATTATGATTAAGATTTTAACTCAACATTTATCCTTGTCGATGTTCATGGGGCTGTCTACCCGTATGCTTGGTGTTAGTCGCGTCCTCTTCGCCGGTCTGAGGGATGGGGACGTGACAGAGTGGTATCAGAGCCCAAGGTTGCAACAATGGGCCTCTATGGGCCAAGAAGGTGTAGTGACAGACGCAGAACTTCTTCCTGCCCAGCAGAAATCAGATTAGAAATTTCAAGAAAATTGCCTAAGTGTTAGACAGTCGGAGGAGTTAACGAAATTTACTTCTGCTGTGGCAGAAGGATTAGTGGAACAGACTTCTGCCATTGCGGAAGGCTAGGGGGAAGCGCATCCGATGGAGAGCAGTAAAGGAAAATCGCGGGAATTTTTCTAAGCGTCCATCGGAGGGAATTAGTGGATCGACGTCCATCATTGCGGATAAAGAAGCAACTAAGAATCCGACAGGAAAGTGGTTCGACTCCCGACATGTGTTATATTCAACGGAAAGAAGAAAGACAAATTTTTTTGTCTAAGTGTTCCCCAATCGGAAGAGTTGGCGAAGTGAACTTCCGCCATTGCGGAAGATTTGGCGAAGTTAAATTCCGCCATTACGAAAGAGTTAATGAAGTGTACTTCCACCGTTACAAATGGCAAAGAAACTACGCACCCGACGGAAAAGTCCTTCGATCGTCGACGCCGTCGAGGAGGTTAAGGGCTCGAAATCATTGACTGTCGGAGGAAGAAAGTACTCATGCGCCTGCCGTTGTGGAAGCAAAAGCATTACGACTTTCGACAGCCAACGTGGTAAAAGAAAGTTCAAAATTTTTCTAAGTAAAGAAAATATTAGCCACCGGAAGAAGAAAGTGATTGAGCGTCCGTTGTTGCAGAAGTCTAAACGACTAGGCGTCCGAAGAAAAAGTCTTTCGATCATCAACATAAGTTAAGACTACCGCCGGAAGAAGAAAGGGTTCTGCATTCCGCCGTTGCGGTTGCGGAAGGGATTCCATCGCTGAATCTGCAGAAGAAAGTTCTTTGAGCATCCACCGTTGCGGAAGCCAAAGCCATTTGGCTTCCGATGTAAAAGCTCATCGATTCCGATCAGATTGGACCACCATTGTGGAAGAAAAATGGCTTCGAGAGCCACCGTTGCAGAAGAAAAATGGCTCCGAGAGCCGCCGTTGTGGAAGAAAAATGGCTCCAAGAGCCGCCGTTGCGGAAGAAAAATGACTCTGAGAGCCGATTCTACGGAAGAGAAAATTGTCTGAGAGCCAATTCTGTGGAAGAATAATTGGGGAAGAGACCCGATTGAACAAAGGAAAATTCAGTTGTTTTTTTTTAGGAATTTTCAGTGGATTTTTAGGGTTGAGAAGAGGAAAAAGAGGCAGCGAACTTATGCACCAGATTGTGCGAAAACCAGAGATTTACAAAAAAAAACAAAAAACGAGGGCATTGCCCTCGACCCGCCCTGCAGTGGTGGAAGCAACAAGCAGGAAAGCCCCCTTGACCCCCTTCGCCCCAGAGATAGTCGTTCTGGAGAAAAGAAGATTCTATGTTTTGGGAAATTTAGTAGAACCTAGAATTCATAAAAGATGAATGGTGCAATGGGAGTGAGGTGGCTGAAGTTAGCATTCTGTACCAAAATACAGTTGTGTGTTTTTCCTGAGACTGGGTGAAAGTCTTCATTCTTAGAAGTGGTGTGGTTTTCACATCCGGGGTCGGAATGAAGCATGTGGATAGGCTTTGGAAAACTTATCCGGTAGGGAACAAGGATATGTGACCAGAATCTGATCATGAAGCAGCAAAGTGCTAATGATGGCCACTGCTATCAAATGGACAAGTCTGGACAGTGCATGCCAGGGGTAGCAAGGACTATGAAGTCAATCAACTGCTGTATGGAAGAGTAGTTCCATGCCAGGATGAAAGACTTGAAAAGGGAAGTTTCCTTAAAACTTTGTCTTGCTGATTATAACTACATTTCCTAAGTTTATGCTTGAAATGCATGAGGATATGTATGGCATGCATATGATATTGCATGTTGGTAAGAATATTGGAAATTATATATATATATAATGAACCACTAATGATAATCATTTCTTTGATGTTGGCATTAGTGGCAAAACCAACGATGACATGGACCCGGATGAGTATGTTGTTGATGCTGATGAATGAGACCAGCAACCCTATGGAGAAGGGGTAAAGCAACAAGTCCAGGACAAAAGTTGGTTGCGCAAATTCTACAAACTCCTGCAAAGGACCAACCAAATTGGTCATATCAAGGGTGTAAGTACGACCTAGGCAGGTAAGAGTTTGCTTATGATAAATTCCATGGATTGGTACAGGTAAGAGACCTCATACCATGTGGATGTTGGAACATAGAAAAGTGTCATGATATTGATTATAGTAATGCATCCTATATGAATTAGTCATGGTTAGGCCATGCACGGTATATTGAATGCAAGATAGCATGAATGGATAGGCATTGGAAATATTTTATGAACCTTGTAGTTATGCAATGGATATATGCCTATGAAGGGTGTGAATGACTGATTGCATAAGTGTAGGTGCAATGTTGTGATGTATTGCATGAATGCATGTGATATGCGGACTAACTAATGACTGAAATGGTGAATTGATGATAATTCAGGAATCATTTCAGAGGTTGTTATGAATGCAGGATAGTCATGATCAATTGGCTACCAGAAATGCTCTATGGAAGAGCAAGGTGGTATGAATGATACGCTTGTAAAGTAAGGAGTATCTAAACATTTCATTTAATTGCATGAATGATATGACTATACCTTGCAATGTTAGTATGATGATGATTGCATGAAGTAAATGAGTTTTGGTAATGTTGATGTGACTAATTGCTGGAAGTATTTGAATTTTTATAAATTTTGAAAATGCTTCAGTGATGGTTGTAGCAATGAAAAGGTTATATGCATCCAGACTTACCAAGTGTTTGGTTGATTGAAGCTCATGTTTCAGGTAGATTATTTCGAGCATGGAAGTGTGAGGTAAGACCCTGACCAATGCCAAAATCTACCATGTGAAAGAGCTTATTAAATTGGAATTGTGAATTTCAAATTTAAGGAATTGCTGACAACTACTAGTCACTATTGGCTTGCATAAGCTTGTGTTTGGATGTTTGAATCTTATGTTTTAGGTATATTATTTTGAGCATGGTAGTGAGAGGTAAGATCCTAACCAATGCCAAAATATACCATATGGTATGCATAATAGGTTGTTAAAATTGGAATTGTGAATTTTGGATTGAGAAATTGCTGACAACTACTAGCCACTATTGGCTTGCGTAAGATTGTGTTTGGTTGATTGAAGCTCAGGTTTCAGGTAGATTATTTTGAGCATGGAAGTGAGAGGTAAGACCCTAACCAATTCTAGAATATACCATGTAAAAGAGCCAAACTTTATGAGAAGAGTCTCATGGTTGTGAAATTAGTTGGTTGTTAAATTTGAATTTTGAATTTTGAATTTAAGGAATTGCTAACGACTACTAATCATTGTTGGCTTGTATAAGATTGTGTCAGGAGGGACACATGGTAAGTGGGTATTCGTGTTATGATAGTAAGCATAAAATTATAATGGGCATAGTAGTGCTGCTTACAAGAAACCCACAATTAAACAAGTCAATTTCTGTAGTAGACAGAATTGCAAATTCTTATTGAATTTGATTACCAAAGTCATTGCTTGGTTATTGAATGCTCAATTGGATTGTATTATCAGGTAATGATTGACTGTTTGGCTATTTGATGAATGTGTTAGGGATACACACCGTAGGAAGATCATGTGTGATGACCTGCAAGAGCCAAACTTCATGGGAAGGTTTTCCTTTGGAAATGGGTTTCGGGTGAAAAGCCATTGGACATTTTGGAAATGTCTCATCTGCACTGCATGTTCAGTAGTAACATGAGTGAGATGGTATAAAGTATGTCGGTAAGACATGTGTGAATATGAAATATAAAAGGGAGTTGGGATGGCAAACTGAGGGACTGTTAACTCAGGGAAGGAGCTTCCATTCCTTGTTAACAAAGGCATACTGCGACGACAAATGGATAAGTGTTCTGTGACCCTTGCTATGAATATGCATGTTTAATTATTAAATTCCATATGCAGAACATGTTTGATTTTATTTCCATGATGACCGATCACTTGAGTATGAATAGGGCCTACATGGCACACACCGGAGAAGGGTGCACACTTTTCCGATGTTGAGTCATGAAAGGGTTTTCAATATTTATTACACCCTAGGGAGTGGGCGCACTCCTGGTGTCTCAATACTTGATAGTGAATGATGAGAAATGTGATTACAGTTTTTGAGCAATAATGCTGATGAGTTTGCTTGCATTGCTTGTGTTGCTTGTGTTGACAGGCTAAAGGTAGAAGGTAAAAGGTAAAATGGTAAATGGTTGTTGTGAGGGGTTGCGGAGTAAGGGTTATTGTTGATATAAGTGTATGTTGGTATAAGTGTATGTTGGGATGTTGTATGCCTGGGGATCCATAGTAGATCCTAGACCTAGAAATGGTCATGATAAAGTTCCAAGCCCAGTCGACATGAGGATGTACTAGCTGGGCATTAAATTATTTGATATTGAGGAGAAGCCTGTGTGCTGACCTAACATCTAAGTCCATAGGCGATCCCAAGGCTTGCAAAGCGAAGCAAGATCCTGTGGATGAACGAGGAAAGGCACAATACATATAAGTATTGGATTATTTTGCTTATGAAAATAAATGTGTATATGATTTGGTTATGACGTTTGAGCTCTTGTTCTAGAGATAAAACTGATGTGAATAAACTAAACATGTGAATTTATTCAATGTTTGGATATAGGTATTGCTAGGAGCGAGGACCATGAGAGCATCCTAGGGGTGCATATGGACATGTGACTGTCTTGGAAAGCTTGGAATGAATAGTAATGAAAAAGGTGCTAGTAAGACGGGGGAGTCCTAGTAGCCGAGACAAACCATGTGGAGAGACTCCATGGTTTAGAGGTCTAGAATGGACCGAAGACA